>APFE030127889.1:34213-84413 GCA_000404065.3 Pinus taeda | reverse complement strand
ATAGTGGGCTTCTATGGGGCACAATAGTAACAATATGGGCACTACATGGGTACATCAATATAATAAGTGGGTTGTACTAATAACAATAAGGGGTTACACTAGTAGTATAACGGCCTAACCTTTCAGGATCCTTTGGAAGAGGGTGAAGAGAAGATGCCACTACTATGACACCAAGATTATTCCATGGGTGAACTCTCAGTGGAGTTTGTTGTCCTGCCATCGAATTTTGAATGGATGAGATGATAAGAGGGGTTTGAGTGAATGAGGATGTGGATGGAGTTTGAGTTGAAGAACAGGCGGGTTGGGTGCTTGGATTAGAAGAACTAGTGTCGGTAATTGGAATGGAAGTTGTTGGAATCAGCGGAGGGAATGAAGGGGTTTGAGGTGGTGAATTTGACAAAACCTCACTAGTGGATGTTTTTGATTCAGTGTTCTTGGTTTTCTTTCGGAAAGAAGATATGGGAAACTCGAAAGGAGGAATTCCAGTCTTCTCGCTTTGGGAACGGGTCAAGATTCGTCTTGGTTGTAGAACAAAGGAAATGCTTCCTTCATATGACTAAGAACTTGTAGGATTTTCATCTAAAATAGCGATTTTCTCTAACTTATCTATCAAAGTCTGAACTTCTGGGGATTTAGGTTTATATTCTAAAGAAATTATTTTCTAAGTTTCACTAGGAGATTTTGGAGAGGTTTCCTCAGCTTTTGATCGTCGGTTTGTTTCTCTAGATGGGGATCTAGAAGTTGGAGGAGATCTAGAAGGGGAGTGACTCTTAAGATGGCTTTTCACTTTATAATCAGTTCTCTTTTCTATTCATGGTCATGGTCATCCTTCTAGCGCAAAAATTTTGAAGCCCCAGAATTCCATTGCAACAACATGGGGGATAACCACCCGGTCCAGACCTTGAAAGCAACTCCTTTTCAGTTTGGTGTGGTGGCTCCGATTGGGGATAATGGGACAAATTTCCCAGCAAGACTTGATATGATAATGATGTTGGGTTGATATAAGATATAATGGAAAATTGTCTAATAAAAATGATCTATTTAAGCAGTAAACACATGCATCTATCTATTCTAACATTATCTTACTATATACCCGGGAATTACTCAAATCATGCGATCTACAAAGATGTCTTAAAGAAAAAGGTAATAAAGATCATTCAATTGCTATAAGATAAGAAATTGTTTAAAGATAATTATTTTGACTAAATAGTTAAGCAAAATAATTATTAAAAATATATCGCATATATCAATTGATCATGTATTCAATAAGAAATTAGAGCTGAAACATTTATACAAAAGTGCTTTGATGTTTAACTATAATTCATATTTCTTACTTAACACAATATAAGAAACAGTACTGCTAATTCATCAACAAAACACAATCATAAGATGAAAGTACCAGATTTGAAAGGTCCTACTCATGAGATCAGCAATATTGATTAGCTTCTTTTCAATAAAATATACTCGAAGATTACATAAATGCAAATTTAGTTGAGTACGCTTCAATATCCAAGAAAATTAGATCATGTTCCAATTATTTCATCAAAACATTCACAAAAGTACAGAAGTGAAATCTCTTGCAAAATGTTTTTGATAAAATCCTCGACCCCTCTGTAAATGCATGAGAGAGGTTTAAATAATATATGTATGTTTCAAAAATAGATTATTACATAAAAAGTTGAGGAGGTTTCAAAAAACCTTCCTCATAATAAGTGAAAATAAAGAACTAAAATAAAAATAAATGATGAGAAGCTTCTCCAAATTGAATGGTCTTATTCAGCCATTTGGTCCTTGAGCTTGCAGATGTCTATCATTGGCTTAACCTGGGAAGGTTGGCCAACTCTAGATCTCAATTGTATCTTGAATACACAATCAGCGAGAGGTGGAACCATCCTTTGAGCAGAATTAGTTAAACATGGTAGAGTCATCCAATGACTATGTGGTTTTACCAGAGTCGTCCAATGGCTTGATTGCTTCTGCATTTGTTTGGGCAATTTCTTTCCACTGTTCTTCTAGTTTTTTAATGTCTGAGAGAGCTTCTAGCCTGCATTCTCGGATAAGATTGGTAGTGTGGAGGTTTTCATTGACACCCTCAATGATGTTGTTTATTGTACTAGCTGCTCTTGTTGCTGCCCTTTCTATTTGTTTTAACTGTCTGTCCCAATCTGTAAATAAGATGTCTTTGTGGGACTCCTGGATATTTGGTAGATCGGCCTTCTTTCCTTCTTCATATTCTTTCCAAGAAATGAATTATGTTATCCTTTTGTTTAGCTCTTCATATTCTAATCTTTAATCAATTACTTGATTGTTTAATTTGTCAATTGATTCACAATAAGGTTTCATCAATGAGATTCTTTGAAAGAATATTTCTTGTTGTTGTACCAAAGGAGAATTTAATTCAAGTGTCTCTTTGATGAATTCATCTATTTGAGGACTTTCTTTGAATTCGTCCAATATAGCCTACATTTGGTGAATCTGTGTGTTCTTCTCTGCCATGTCTATCTAATGTTGTATTGTCATTTGTTCAAAATTTTGTTGAAGTTGTGCCAGATGTATTTCCACTTGCCTATTCTTGCTCTGGCTTTCCTACTCAAGTTGTTGTTCAAGCAGCTGAACTCTGTTTTCCTTTTCTTTAAGTAGAAAACAAACTTTTTCTGCCTTATCAATTGTTGTAGTTGCATAGGCACTTTCAAATTGCAATAGCTTTGTAAGATTTTCTGATGGATCAATGGAGGTGTCTCTCCACACTACCTTCATTGGTTCACTTCCAAGATCTATTGTTGTTGATACATCCAAATTTTTTTTCTTTCTTTGCCTTTTTACTACAACCTTATGTGTAGGGTTGTAAAATATGTCCAGCGGCGATATTTCTTCAACCTTTAAAACAATTTCAGAAGTCAGGTGTGCTAGGATGACTTCAATATCTTGAGTAGTTACAATTTCTTGTATTGTCTCTTCTGCATTTATAATTTTTTGAGCGTGTTGTGGAGTCTAGAATCCAAAAGTCCTTTCAAGATTGGTCTTTGTTTGGAGGCTTTTATTAAATTTCCCACACTCATGTTCTAGATTGGTGACTGGGATCCTTTCTGTTTAAACATGTGGGGAATTAGTCTCCATGCATTTTTCAGTTGAGACCTTCTCGGTCGTTTATTTAAGATTTTGTTTTGTATCTTGTAAAGGGTCTACCTTGGGGCTTCCTTATTTATTCTAAGATTCATGTTCAGAGTCTTCTAAACCTTGAGCTGAATTTTCTTATGATTCCTCGTCAGAATTATGCTTGGAACTCTCCTCCAAGCTTATATTAGGAGTAGGTTGTCTTACTTCTTCAATTTGTAACAGGTCCAAAGGGACCTGTTAGAGCCTTTTTTTTATGTATATGTGGAATTCTCTGAGGTCCTTTGGGTCTAGATTTAGTGATGCTAAATGAGAAACTTGTGAAAATTTCTCAGCTTACTCAAAGAGATCATTGAATTCCCTGATTTTGACCATGGCAGTTAAACTCTTGGAAATCTTATTGGGGTCATATTGTCTGCCTAGCATGGTAGCCAAGTTTAAAGATGTGATGTTCTATATTTATTTTGATGCATACCATCACCCACTATCTAATAAGAAATTTCTCGTGCCAATAATTTGTCCAGAACATGATATGGAAGAACATGGGGAGTTGTAATACTCTTGAAAACTCTGATATATGTAAAAAATTCATCACCAAACCATCTCACGACCAGAAATATGTCTATCTTTGCCTCTTATGAAAGCCTAGGGGATTTCTTATAAAACATGATCTGATAAATAGACATCATGACACTTTGACAAATTTTATAAAAATCAGAGGTAAACTATGATTCCCACAATATTTAGTGATAAATATGAATGGCTGTAGGGCCCTTCACAGTCCATTTCCATCCCATATTTGGAAAATGTGAGAAAAAACATATAACATCCATGACATAAGCACTCATGTAAAAGGGAGGGATAACTCGAGTGGAGACACTTCTATTACGCCTATATTCTCTAATGGTCATGGCTAAATTTTCTAACAAAATAGTGCTCCAGTTCAAAATTGTAGAATTTACAATTGCATCAATCAAGGGAACCCATTCAATGGAAACATTGGTGGTATCATCTATTCCGAATAGCCTACACAACATTGCAGTTGTGAAACTGTGTGGAGCTGACAAGGGAGCAATGGGGTACATACCGGTTTTCTCCCGTATGAATCTGTTGGAGCCAGACCTCCAATTTTTCATAATGTCCATTGGGTCTTCATTTTCATTGGAAAACTGCTCAATAAATGCTTTTCATAGATCTTATGTGGTTGTGGAAGGTGGTACATTTGGCTCAAATTATCTGATTTGAATGATCCCATGACTTCTTTCCTAGAGTTTCTGAAAGTTCTATCTGAAACATCCTCATCATCAATAATCAATCTTACCATAGCTATGTATGGTAAGTTTTTTGGCCTTGCAACAATCCTGTTTAGGAAAGAACATGTCACTTCGAAGTAAGAAGCATCGGATGAATCCATGGAATCTGATGTTGCTTTAGTTTCCAGGGGTCTTAGGTTTTCTTCCTCTAGTAAATTGTACATTGCCTCCCAAGATGTAGTCCCACCATCTTTGGTTCAAGTGCTATCAAAGAAGAGTGGATGCATGTATGACTACTCAGGCATAGTAGCCTCTGTGGTTTTTTTCCTTTTCTTATCCATTTTTGTGAGTGTTGTGTTCTTCGAAAACTTCTTGAAATTCAGGAAAATGGAGAAAACACGGTAAAAAGGCAAAGCAGTAAATGTAAAAAAACACAATTAACATAGTAAATCTGAAAGAATGTAAGGATGGATCTTTTATTTCAAACACGAATAAGAAAGAGATCAATCATCTTGAGCCGTTAAATTAATAAATGCATTTAAATCTCATTAACTATGCATTAAGGCCTACACAAGACTTCCTTTATGTCTTATCAAAATATTGCATCGCGTGTTTCAAAATGATATTTCCAATTGGTTTTAGTTATGCGTGATACCGATCTTGCAATTGCGATGAATCGTAATATCACAAATCACAAATCACGGGAGGCTCAATTTAGAGTTTCATTGATTTTTTGTGATTTGCAACAAGCGGCATATGTTTTAAATTTTTAAAGCATGTTCCCTTTATGCAGAGGCTTATTTCATTTGAAATATATATTTACGATATGTCAGATCTGAATGAAATTATATAACAATTTTAATATATTTTCAGGTCTGAGTCACATCGCATATCACATTTCCTTATGGTTTGTATGTTTTGCGCTCTTACAAAAGCCACGATGCGATTGCGATAAATATTTTAAATAATATCTTAAGCCTTAAGTATTACAAAAGTTAAATGCTATCTTTGGGTCTTTTTCGGGGATTTTTCTTATCGCATCTCGCAGATTCTGCCTCATAACTAACTTTTTTTACTATTAGATCATGCGATTTCCGATAAAGATGGGATGTGTTATCACAAAATGACTTGGTTTGATATCTTATTTTATCCAAAGTTTTATTATGAATGCCTTCAAAAGGAAAGCTCTTATTCACTAAGCATTTTGGATTTCTTTTTAAAAGAGTCCCCATTTATTAATACACTATTAACTATTAAATCAATAAATGGGGGGGGTTGTTGAACAATACAACAGTACCCTAGAGAGCTAGTCACTGATCAGGGCGCTCAATTCACCTCACACCTAATTGAGAATCTGTTGAGTTAGCATATGATCAAGTACAGGAAGTGAACTTCTTACCATCCTCAAGCCAATGGACAAGTGTAGGTTATGAACAGAGCATTGGAAGGCATTCTCACAAAGGTTGTGAGTAGCAGTAGAAAATATTGGGTTGACTGACTAGTGGAGGCCACTTGGGCCTATAGTAGAACCTAGAAGACAACCACTAGCTTCACCCCTCATGATTTGGTCTATGGGAAGAAGGCTCTACTCTCCATTGAGTTTGAGTACAACACTTTGAGAATAGAAGAACAGTTGGATTTGGATGTTACAAGGGCATAACAAGAGAGGTTGCTCCAACTCAATGGTTTAGATGAATTCAGGATGTAGGCCCTCCTACACACAAAGGTGACTCAAGTACAAAGAAAGGTTTGGCATGACAAAAACATCAAAGACAAAATTTTTCAAGAAGGTGATTGGGCTCTACTATGTGACTCTGGGTTCAAGGACTTCAAAGGAAAACTGATGACCAGGTGGCAGGGCCCATATCTGATAGAGAAGTTTCATGACAATGGGGCTATGCAAGTAAGGACCATTGATGAATAAGGTATCCCCTTACTGGTTAATGGATACATATTGAAAGGCTATAAAATACCTTTTTCAAGGAAAGAGTTCATTAGTACCATCAGTAAGGAAGTGAATGTGCTTGGAGGTGTCTCAACTTCTAGCTCACCAAAATCTTGAAGAATGTTTTATTTTTGAAAAAAATGAAAAAAAATAAGGGATCTAGGTGAAAACCTCTATGAGGCACTTGAGGCCAACTTTTGGGTTGAAAACCTCCTTGAGGCAGCCCAAGAGTGAAAAAAAGGAAAATAAAAAGATCCCTGGGTGAAAACCTCCCTTGAAGTGCCTAGGACAGGCAGATAGGTTGAAAACCTCCTTTGAGGCGACATGTGTGCTTTTCAAAATAAATGAGAAAAATAAAAAAGAAAAAAACAAAATAACATGGCAAGGACCTCAAAGCTGCCCACTAATAAATTTCTATGATTTTTGCAGGTTTTTAATGGAAACAGAGGACAAAAAGTTCAGAGTACAATAATCCAAACAACACCCCATTCTTCCTTCACTCACTTCATATCTCCCATGCCTACCATGTCTCCATCATCCATCCTCACTTCCAGGCATCAAAAACCAATTTGCAGGCAATTTTGTGACTTCTAAAGTGCTTCCTGTAGTTACTACAGGAGTTTCCTAACAGGGTGTTTTGAAACTCTACAGGAATGAAATTCCGATTGGGAAATGATGACGTAGGCCATTTCTGGGTTGAAATAGGGGACCATAAACCTCACCACCTCTCATCCAACACCAACTCATGACCATACCACCCTCTGTGTCCATTAAAAACCACTTAGAAAAATAAAAATAAAAAATAAAATAAAATAAATAGAAAAAGTCCAAGGGCCATGCCATCATTGGCCTCACTCACCTACCACTCCATCTCCTCCATTTCCATCCTTTCCACTCCTACATCACCATGCATTCCTCCTCCAAGTGAAAAAAAATTAGCAAAAAAATTATGAAAAAGGCAACTACAGGTTTCTTGCAGTAACTACAGGAACCCTATAGCAGATTGTGCTCTCACAGCAGTAGCTCTCCATGCACTCTCCTTCAGCACCAAGTCAAGAAAAGAGCTCCACCACCACTGCAAACAATATGACTCCCATATAGAGCTCAACAATAGTAGCAGGAAGACCAAGCAACTCTGCACATAGGAACAAAGAGCGCAACCACATCAACAACAAGAAATATATAGAAAAATGACCAAGGAAAAGCATTTACCTGAACAAAAAGAAGCACAGCAGAGCCACCCTCCAGCATGCAGAAACCAAGAAAAGGAAGCTATAAGTATGGAATGTCATCTGAATTCTTCTCTAAGTATGATATAGTATAAGTGTAGGAATATGAAAAAGTCGATTTTATAAGCTAGAGGAGGCCAGTTAACTTGGCCACCCTTAGCTCGTAAACAAAAAGTGAACTCCTAGTCAGCTTGACATGTGGCAACATCACATCAATAAGAATGAGTTGAAAAGGTGGTCGAGTTAATTTGTGTGAGAGAGGGTGATGATTATGAGGAGAGGCTGCATGATAGCTAATGGTGGGCAAACGGTCCCAAAGAGAAAATCACGTACATTGCCAGCCAATACAACGCTCCAAGGAATTGACCATAAAAAGCAAATATTTTGAACCCTCTTACACAATTTGTTCATTTTGATATCAGATAGGACTGAGACCACCTTGGAGAGCCACCAAGGAGGAAAACCTATTTCATCCACCCTACAAGAAACAACAACTATAGGAAACACAGGGAGCTACAAGAAACAGTGGAAATTCACAGAGAACGCTAAAAGGAGTTGCATAGGGTCCAATTGCTCAGAAATTATCCTCATCCAAAGCATCACAATGAAAGGTAGGTGGTCCATATCTCCTATGCTTTGAATTGATAGCTAGAAACAAGAAAATTTGGGTTTTTATGTGATTACAGTGGACTTGGGAGTTTAAAAATAATTGTGAATAGTTTGAAAGTTGTGTGGAGATAGGTAGAAATTGCACCCATCCATCACCCTCGGCCATCCTAAAAACTAAGGCTAAGCCTACTAGACTCCCTACAGTGACCCAACCAAAAAAGGAACATGACAAGAGGTTTTAACAAAAGGGAACCCATAGAGACATCCAAGATACACCTCCACCCCCCTGTGGTATAAATATTTAGAAGACATAACTGGTTTGGATTCTTTGAGCTTCTTAATGGGTATGATGATGATGTAGCTCAATAATTTTTCATCGCACTTAACACTAATTCTAGGATCAGTGCTACCACGGTGGTAAGAGGACTGTCATTTACAATTAATCCTGAAGTAATTAGCAGAATCACTACACTTCCTCAAGGGATGCAATGGAGAAAGGA
Source organism: Pinus taeda (assembly GCA_000404065.3). Taxonomy (NCBI): domain Eukaryota; kingdom Viridiplantae; phylum Streptophyta; class Pinopsida; order Pinales; family Pinaceae; genus Pinus; species Pinus taeda. The sequence continues at coordinate 75,763 of APFE030127889.1, read as the reverse complement.
GGATAAGGCTTAAAGCACTTTTTCAAAGAAAAACTTCTTCTTAAGGGATGAAGAAACAATTGAGGATAAAAATGGAATAAGAAGGGAAAGCCTTCCCTACACTTGGAATGAGGTGAGCTATCATATTCTCAAATATATCTCTTGTGAAGGGAGGCTCAGTATAATCTATGGCTATCAATTTAGACTCCTCCATGAGCTAAGATTTGGAGAGGGGATACCCATTGACAGAAGACTCAGTATACCCTACTTCTTGTTGCAATCAATAATAGACATGAGCTTAAACTTCCAAGAGGGAAAACATCAGCAATTGGCACACCACGGACTTATTAAGATAATACTAGAGGATTCCCTAAGCCAGCGCAGAATCCCCGTTCAACAGTCCACATTCAGAGACATGGAAAAAGATGCTATGATTGAAATATAATCCCTTGAATATGATAGGGACAATACCTCTAGTGTTAAAGAGGAGGAAAAATAAGAACTTGAAGAGGAAGGAGACGAACCAGAGGAGGTAGAAACGAAGAAAACAAAGGAAGAAGAAGAAAAATATGAAGGAGAAGAGGAGAATGGTGAAGAGAAATAATATAAGGAAGAAGTAAGCCCTAAGGAACACACCAAGGAAAGGGAGGAATCTCCAAAGTTGTCTTTTGAACCAATTGAGAGGGAGGCAGTTGCTGCCTTGACTTCCCTAAGCACATCTGTCAAATCAAAAGGGAAGAGATACATGCAAACTCCCCTCTATTTCAAAACAAGGAGGAGCACTAGGATCAAATAGGGGAAACCACAAACACCCACCAAGGCTCCAATCATTATTGAGGACTCACCAAAAGAGCAAGAAAATCTAGTTTCCCCAGAAATAAAAGGTGAAGAGGGCACATCAAAACAAGCTTCCCTAAAGTCTCTCATCACATATTTTAGGAGGCATGTCGCCATGTCAGAATCAACAAAGAAAAATAAGGCACCTTTGACCCCATTTCAGAAAGGAAAAAGCCTTCTACAGGAAACTCAGACAGTCCTACAGGAGACTTTGTTAGCACTATAAGAAACACAGAAAAATTAGCATGAAGGACAACAAGGACAGAGAAAAGGCAATGAAGAAGAAAAACAGGTGCAGGAGGAGGAAAACTCTCTAAAGACATCTAAGGGAGAATCCCAAGAGTTGTAGAAACCTATCACACAACCCAATCTGAGCTCTTATTATAGATTCATTGAGGGAGGTAGAGTAATACCACAAAAATTTTCCATCCCTCTCCTCTTTAAGCTTGAAAAGGGGAGAGGAAGGACACATCACTGGATGCAAAATGCCAAATCAAAGAATGTAGAGGATGTGGGTCATATGGAAGAGAAGCTACTAGAGATGGGCAAAGATTTGAGTAGAATAAGAGACAGGGAACGAATTATGAGATCTTAACTAGAGAAAACACATGGCTAAGGTGGTAGTTACAGGAAAAAGAGAGACAATTGGCCACCATAGCAAGTCGCTCCATGGAGGTACTCCAGTGTAGGATGACACCAAAATCATATGCCTTATACCTCAAATATCAATGGCTGCAATTTTAGATAAAGACACTAGCACAACGGGGTACTATGCCTTTCCAAGACTATAGGAAGTTCATGAGATATGTGACAAAATCACCCTAGAGGATAAGGCCAAGATATCTTAATTCTACTTGCACAACTTGGCCTCAACATACTTGAATGTGTGGGACCCCAATGCAAAGTTGGGGGACTTACAACTAATGGCCCTTGCATCATGGATGATTCATGAGGAGGCCAAGGCTAAGGAGGTGAACAAGGTGTTGGAAAGATAAGAAAAAGAGCCCCTTTACATCAGAGAAAAACATATCAATTATATGGTTATCAGTAGCACCCACAACATCATCGCCAATGATCCCCAGCTTGCACCGAGATACCTAGCTACACAAGAGAAATCAATCACACATTTTTAGTACACCTTGAGATTGTTAGGGGATGAAAGCCAACAAGCATTCTAAAGGAGATGGGGCACCCTAATATACAGCCTAAGGATTAGGGAGTATCATTCCCTTGAAAGAATGAGAGATGCACTATAAAGGACCCCACTATATAAGAAGGCACTACAGAGACTCAAAATCAATTGGATTGGTTTGAAACTTAGTCCACCCTTGCTATTGGTTATACTAGAAGGTAGAAAGGAGGAAGAGGAAAGAGATAAGTGCGAGGAAATAGAGAAGCATGCATGTTTTTATCCACAAGAGGAAACTCCATCAACAGAGGCCTAGAATGACAAAGAGGCCACAAGAGCTATGAAAGACATGGACATGGACTAATTTTCTCAGAGGATGAGAAACACTTTCAGTAGGGGGTGTTGAAAAGTCTAATCAATAGGTAAATTATATGGGCCTTAATGCTACTATCCAGCTTATTAAAATCAACTTTTCTCACATTTCTTTACATATTTTATTATATTTTTTTTAGTGAGAAGGGTAAAGGTGAGATGTTATGTCATGCGGCCTAATGTACATTAATTACAGGATTTAGAGCATTTTTTGGCTAATTTAAGTGCAGGAACTCGAAGTAGACAAGAAAGAGGGATTTTAGGAGATTGTGTCTCCCTCCTTAACTCCTAAATCACTCGAACATTCCTCCACCAGATCTCATCACCTCGGAGTTACAAGCCACCAAGCCCACTGAGTTCATTGGTAGCCAAGCCAGTGATAAATAAAGAAAAGTTAATCTAGAGTTTGGAAGCCAAGCCTCCCTAACTTTAAGGAAGTTTTTGGTAGCTTCAGTTACATAAATATGAAGGCCTAGGGCCTCATTAGGATTTGAATTTTTATTATCGCCAAGAGGAAATTTCAAGCTCAAGATATTGTGATTTTTATTCTCATATTATTTTTGACATTTTGGTGATAATGAAAAGGGTTGCTTTGATCCAGCACTGAGCTGACTCAAAGGGATGAAGCTCTTATTGATTTGGGGTAGCATCAAATGTTCTCTAGCCATGAAAAGTGGTGGAGACGCTAAGGCACATCAGATCTCCAATACCCACAAAAGGTTTGGGCAGATTCTAAACAATTTGAGAGATATTAAAATAAGTAATATTTTTAATGGAGTCCCTAGGTCTAAACTTAGGGAAAATAAAATATTAATGTGTATTAATATAAAACTATGTTAGAATGGTCCAAAAGTCATGGAGCAAGCCAGATATAATTTTAGCCATTTATTAGGGACTTAATATTGACCGTTTATGTTTCAACGAGAAAATTATAAGAGGAGGCTTGAGGGTCACTTGGAGAACACACCAAGAGATCAAGATTTCGACTTTCTGGGGCTGGGTTTGCTGAGAAAGTTGAGAGAGTGATCAGAGTTGTAGCTGAGGGTAAGTTAATACAAAAGCAAAGAGGTAGAGATAGCACTGGGAGGATCAGCATAGTAGCTAGAGAGAGGGATGCAGAAGCAGCCAAGGGTTCACTTAGAGCCAGCCAGGGCTCATGCAGAGGCAGCCAATAGTTGCGCAGTGCCTCAAACGGCTAGCGTGGGTGACAAAGAGGACAAGAGGGCTAACATGGTGCCTCTAGAGGCTGACACAGGCCAAACCAGAGTGGAGTTGGGCTAATGCTGGGCCACAGAGAGGTTAACACAGTCCCTAGAGGCTGACGCTAGGGTTTCATGGGGCAGATTGGAGCTGTGGAGCTACCGGAGTGTTTATCCAAGGTTTCATCTGGAATATATACTTCTGAGTAGAGAGGTAATACTTCTGAGATTTTTCTCTATTGGGTGAGCTGGATTTGGCACCCAGATTGTATTCTGAAACTGCTTAATAAATCAAACCCTCAGATAGTTGCACCAATTTTCTTGCATTGGGTTTTTCTAGGGACATTAGTCTGAAAACAAAAGTGTCACTTGTGTGCTTGTTTCTATTTCCTTCAATTGATAATTTGTAATGTGTTGAGCATGCAATTGTATTTATTTCCAGTATTTACAAGGTAAATAACTTATTAATTAACAGAACAAGTAGATAGGAATAAATAAGTAAAGCACATGAAGGGTTTCTAACGTTTCAGACTTAGAAATTCCAACATGGTATCAGAGTGTGGTTGCAGATCACAGGAGAACTGAGGACATCAGTCGAATAGAGCAACAACAATAGAAAACAGTTGTCCCGAGTGAAAAAATTGCTCCTAGTAGAGTAGCAGCAAGGAAGGCATGACGTAGTGCCTGCGTCATCAATATTGAGCCAGGAAGAGGCAGCGTAGAGGTTGAGGGAGGCAAAGGTAGGCTCACGCAGAGGCTAGGAGGGCTGACGCAGTTGGCTAAGAAGGTTGATTTTTCCAGTGCTAGGATTGCGTAGAGCCTAGGAGCTCTAACCTTTAGTTTGCTGGGGTTTAGGAGGTTGTGGGTAAGTTACAGAGTGGAGCTGGTGGGGTACTATAGTCAGAATAGTACCTAACAAGGCAAGGACAAGGTAGAGGGATTTGCTGCTGAGGTGGATTTCTAGCCAAGGAATCCACATCAGTGTTGCAGTTTCACAAACGATTGGAGAGGGTCATCTCGACATTGGCAAAAGGGTTTCTAAGATGGAAATTGAGGCTCAGAGGAGTCATACCGAGAACTTCTAGGAGGGAAGTAGAGGAGCATCAAAATGGCACTACATGAAGTAAGAGACCAGGACAGACTGGACGGAGCCTCAAACTTCGTATTCTAGAAGGCCAAAATCTTATCCGTACTAGATAAGAATCGTGTCAAGTACTTCTCCTTGGGGACGATATCTATCCTAGTTAACCTATCTAATAACAACAGGTACGAGGATGCAATGGTGAGGGCTAAGAGTATCATCCTTGACGGGGTCAATGATCATATAGTACCACATATGTCTAAGAAGAACACAAGACAAGAGATGTGGACGGCCCTGACCAAGTTGTATCAGCATACTTCCTTGCATAGGAAGATGCTACTAGAAAATCTGTTGCGATCATACCAGATGCAGAAGGGAGAATAGATCGACCCATTCCTCAGTCGATTGAAGGAGATCTGGGATTAGCTTACCTCCATAGGGGCAACGCCGGATCTATAATTGATGGTGAGAACAACCCTGAATGTAGTCTCAGAAGACTGAGAGGTGTTTGTCCATAGCATACTGGGCAAGGTGACCCTTCCAAGTTGGGAGGAAATGTGGGTTTCTCTTCACCAAGAAGAGATTACAAGGTTGAGCAAGGTGAGAACTAGTGGCAAGGGGATCATAATCAAGAAAGAGGAGGAGGAGGATGTTTCCCTAGCATGTTAGGGAATGCAGGAGAAATAAAAGAATAAGGACCTCTCCAAGGTCAAATGCTTCCACTGTGGGGAGTTGGGTCATTATGTGACCCAGTTTCTAAGGAAGAAAAGTAAGGGAGAGGCCTCCGAGACTAAGGCAGTGCCAGAAAGGGTAGAGAAGGAAGTGGAAACAGATGATCATTGTGCCATGAGTGCTCATGTACCACTTGAGTGAAAGTGGGGAGACATCGAGCTGTAGTCAGGTAGACTATAGGTGATGAGGGGCAGGATCCTCGAGGTACCCAGCCTCTTGGATTAGACCTTGCTACAGGAGCCCTGAAGAGGAGTAGCAGTACTAGTGATGTCAATAAAGACAGAAACAGATGGAGCGATAGAGGGATCTACAGTGCATAATTCCTAGGACAACGCGAGGCTAGCAGGCTGCAACAGTGCGAGAAGCACAGGGGAGTTACACTAGTGTAGGATGGCATAGAGAGGTGTGCAATGATGCGAGGTGCATGGAGTTGTTGTAGCAATGCAGAGGTCAGGGAGGGAGCACTTGTCAGTGACAGAGGGAGCTTCAGCATCAGGAGTGTTTCTAGCCTAACAAAGATGTCAGAGTTGGGAGATCAGTTACTTACTTCTCAGTAGCTAAGTTGCAATACAGATGTTGCAGTGGTAATGGTAGGGCCATGGGTAGTAGTACAACATGTAGCAGTGCAAAGGATGTTGGGCAGCAGGCCTAGCATCAACATAGGGACCGATGCCGAATGATCAAAGTGATGCTCAATGAGGAGTATTACTAGAGCACAGTCCTCGCTAAGAGGGAGTGTTGATTTGGGGTGGCATCGGATGTGATATAGCCACAAAAATTTATCGAGAGGCTAAGGCACATGAGATATCCAATACCCAAAAGGGGTTTGGGTAGATTGTAAACACTTTAAGAGATATTAAAATAATTAATATTTTTAATGGAGTCCCTAAGTCTAAACTTAGGGAAAATAAAATATTAATGTGTATTAATATAAAATTATGTTAGAATGGTCCAAAAGTCGTGGATCAAGATAGATCTAATCTTAGATGTTGATTAGGGACTTAATCTCAGTCGTTGATTTGTTAATGAGAAAAGTATAAGAGGAGGCTTGAGGGTCACTTGGAGAACACACCAAGAGATCAAGATTTTGACTTTCTAGGGCTGGGTTTGCTGAGAAATTTGAGAGAGTGATCAAACTTGTAGCTGAGGGGTAGTGAATACAGAAGCAAAGAGGCAGAGAGAGCACCAGGAGGATCAAAACAGTAGCCGGAGAGAGGGACATAGAAGAAGCCAAGGGTTCACATATAGCCAACCAGGGCTCATGCAAAGGTAGCCAGGAGCTGTGCAGTGCCTCAAAGGGTCAGCGTGGGTGACGCAAAGGGACAGAGGGCTGACACAGTGCCTCCAAAAGCTGATGCAGGCCAAGCTAGAGTGATGTTGGGCTAACGCTGGGCCAGAGAGAGGTTGAAACAGTCCCTAGAGGCTGAAGCTGGGGTTTCGTGGGGAAGATTGGAGATGTGGAGATGCAGTAGTGTTTATCCCAGGTTTCAGCCAGAATATCTTCTTCCGAGTAAAGAGGTACTACTGCCGAGAGTTTTCTCTATTGGATGAGCCAGATTTGGCACCCATATTGTATTCTGAAACTGCATAATAAATCAAACCCTCAGATAGTTGCACTGGTTTTCCCGCATTGGGTTTTTTCAGGGACATTAGTCCAAAAACAATGGTGTCACTTGTGTCCTTGTTTCTATTTCCTTCATTTGATGATCTATAATGTGTTGAGCATGCATTTGTATTTGTTTCCAGTATTTACAAGGTAAATAACTTGTTAATTAACAAAACAAGTAGGTAGGAATAAATCAATAAAGTGCATGAAGGGTTTCTAACATGCTAGACTTAGAAATTCCAACAACTCTTGGGTTAGGTCCCAACCCTAGTAGCAGATATTCCTCTTATTTTTGTACATGTATCCTTAGATTAGAATCATAGATTAGTTGTAGAAATTATATATGTTTTGTTTAATTTGCAAGTATTTGAATGATTGGTTAGTTTTTCTTTCATTAGTTGGAGAAGTAGAGCAGTGTTACAGTGGGGAAAGAAAGACTTCAAAAAATCTTGTGAAAGTGGCCTCATACTCATCTCCGTCATGGGATCATGGTTTGAAGACCCCACTCTCATAGTCCCAAAAACATAGTTATCTTTTGCTTATTGTAGACCTTAGGGTTTCTTGTTGAGTAGGTCATTGTTCATGATTTCTTAGAAGCACTTTCAATTGTAATTTTGGTTTCTTAAGTTTGATGTAGATTAGAAAGAATTCCACTCCATAGAGTTGATCCACTAGCCACCAATAAATCAGTTTCTTAAATTCAACTCATCTTTTCCACATTTACATAAAGTTGTGCATAAATGAAGAAATGAATGTGTTGTTGCAGGAGATGTTGATCTCCAGGGATAACTCATTCCACTAGACTCATATAAGTCTTCTCCACCTCTCGCCAAACCTTGCAAACCATCAATTTGGATTTCTATTTTGTAGCCCGACATGGACATTCACCTTAAGAAAATCCAACCATCCTAAAGAGTTGGGTTGATCATTGGTTAGTGTGAACCTTCCCCATACCTTATTCCACCATCATCCATCTTCCCATCACTTCCTTTCACCTTCCCTACCTTCCTACATCTTTCAACTAAGATTCCTGTAGTAAACTAGGACATCTTGTAGTAACTACATGAAATCCTGTAGCAATTACAGGAAACCTTGTAGCAACCTATTTTAAACTGTTTTGGGTACAAATAATGACCAGAGCCTAGGATAGGCCTTCAAATTGACCTCCATAACCGTCAATGCCATCTTTTACCAGTTTTCCCATACCTTCCTCCTCTGCAAAAGAACAGATTGATTAGTTTAACATTTACATTTCTAAATCGGAAACCAAAAGACTCTTTTCTGCAATATTTAGCTAATGCATGCATACATCAATATTAACAATGTTAGGATCATTTATGTGATTACTTAGTCTAGATAACTAGATGATAGAATGCAAGGGTAAATTAGGTCTCTTATGCAAAATAATGTGTGTTAATTCCTACCTAGGTGATTTCATGTCATTTTCATAGCACTTTCTATTCAACACTTTCATTTCTTTAACATAGGCAAGCATTTACTTTCTGCGTTAAAGATAGCTTTACATTCACTATCAGTAGTCAGCCTCCTTCTAGTCAATAGAAGACTGGTTTAAAAAACCTAGTGGTCTATTGCCCCAATTGTGAAGTGACAAGAGTAGATTGTTGCATCTGCTGTGCATATAGCATTGTCACCTCAAAGTTTGTACAAACCCCGGATTGATAAAGTAAATTTGGTCACCCTAGCAGTTGCAGCATCCTTGCTGCAATAATGGGGCTCATCACTTGTCTAAGAGGTATTATGATGGAAAGGCCAAGGAATTATATGATATCAAGATGGGTCCCATGTGAGATGAAGAATATACAACCAAATTTCTAGAGCTATTGAGATATGTGTAATATGTCAAGGATGAGAAAGAAAAAATCCAAAGGTTCATTAGCAGATTTCCATTATCATTCAAAGACCAAATTGGTTTGATGAGCCTCAATCATTGGAGGAAGCTATCATAAAATTGAAGCATTGTTATGAGCAATAAAAGTGCAATCTTGAGTTCAAGTGTGACTAGAAGGGTAGCGAGAAGACTAAAGGAAAATGGCTCAAGAAGTGAGGAAAATATCAAGATGTAGGTGAGAAGGAAAATATGGCTCCTTATAAGAATTTCAATGCAACTGAGAAAGGATGTGGGTCTCAGCTTGTGGAGTAGCATAATAAAGGCAATGGCAGAGAACTATTGAATTGTTGGACTTCTGGTGGACACCATCGCAAGAGGGATTGTTCATCGTATTAGGGTGTTAGGACTTAGATCTATAGTGCTCAGGAGGCACAAATTATTGGGGATGTAGCTCAAAGTATTCCTAGGACCAATGCAGCTTGATAAGCGTACAGAATGTTGACTAGATTTCCTAGAACAACCCAACAAGGATTACAAAAGTTCGTGCCTAAATGATGCAGTCAAAATTATGATGGGGAATCTCTCAACTTTAATCCTACGAGTTTAGAATTTTATTCGATCTTTTGAGAAGTTATCATAAATTGATGAATAATAATATATGCATAATAAAATGCCATATATGAATTAGTTTAGATATGCATATCCATCAAACAGATATTAAATAATGACATTATAAATGCCTGAAGGTATGTTAAGTGCATACAGTAATGGATTTGCATGCATAAATACTTCCATTTTGTTTTCATAACATGACTCAAATGACTAAGAGTGCTTAATGATGATCAGGTAACCATGATTAGTTTAACAACATGATTGAGAAACTATTTAGAGCATTGTATGTAGCCTTGAGGAACCAAGGCTATGGAAAATAAGGTGATAATGAGAAAATGGAACAAGTGACAACTAGGCTTGTTAAAATGCATAATGTGACAAAGTTATGAGTGCATTAATGAGAATTTTGCTACCAGTAAATGATTTTCTCTAGGTGTGCATTCTAGTAAATATTGAATTTATGCACCCTTAAATTATTGTTTAAATGCTTGATTAAGTGAATGATATGAGTATGTACCTATGAGATTGCATGAAGGAATGTTCTCATTTTAAGAATATTATACTAACACAACGTGTGTTGAGATAGTTGGTATGCACTTGAGTGAAAGTGGATGCTAGCTGTAACACTATGGCTAATGACTATTAGTTGATTCCAGACTATTTCATGGTTGTTCGTATTGGTAAAAGAATGATTTTAATTTTTTGATGTTAGTTTTAGTAAAAGGCTGATTTCAAATTAATAGACATGATGACTTGATACTTGGAACATGTGGCTGACATGTGTGAATAGTTGCAAATAAACATGCTTAGTATTAGCATGTGGAGGTAACAATTGATTTGTGAATGTGATATCACATGATAAGACTCAATTGCAATAAGGTAAAAAGGTAAAATAAAAAAATGGGGTGAGAAATCCTTCAGCTATGCTTGGAAATTATTGTTCCAAATGAATGTGTGCTTTGCACGAATACAAGAGGTTCTCTTAACCTTGATTTTGTATGACGCTGCGTGAGTATGTGTTATGTTCATGAACATGTTGATGATTAAATGAGTATATGCAATGCCATTGTATTTGACAGGTTTTTGTGAGGAATCATCCTTGTGGAAAAATGATTGCTTATTCTTATAAAAATTACAGAATATATGAATCACATGGTTTGGATAACATAATATTAAGGTTATCTCATGAAATTCTCAGTTCTGTGAGGAATCCAATAAGCAAGTGGGAATTATTGGTGTTAATTATTCCTATTGTCATGTGATTATGACATTCATGTGCTCATGTTTATATTACGTTTATGACTAGAAAATGTTGACTATAATGTAAGTATGTATACTAATTCCTAATTAGAATCCTTGGTAAAACAATTGGAAATACATACCATTAAGTGTAGTGCCTTGGGTCTAATAAACCACTTAAAATTAGGTTGGTTGGGTCCATGGGAAATAATGGACAGTGAAATGGCAGCCATAAAAATGACACAAAGGAGGTTCTTTAAACCTTGAACTTACTTGATATGTATATGAATATGTGTTATATTCATCAACATTATTAATTACTAAAGTTATGTTAAGCCATTGTGACTCACAGGTTCTTGTCAAGGATCATTCCTGTGGGAGAATGATGGTATAGATTGCATGAAAAGATTCTCGGTTGTAGGAGAACTCAATTGGGAAAGAGGTAGCCCTGGCTGATTTATGATTTTTATATTATGTGCTTATAATTGTGCCTATGTTTATGCTATGAATAGGGAATGTTGAAGGATACATCAACAGAACAAAAGAATTGTAATTTGCGGCATGTTGGGATACACATGGATAATGGAAGAAACCACAGACCTGGGATTTGGGTTGTGGATGCATGAAGTAAGGCATGGGAAAGACACTATAAGCAAGGTTTTCTTGTAGAGAAGGTTTTGTCTTTGGATGTGCAATACTACTATTATGTACATGTTGTGTTGTGTACATGTAGTATTGTGCCATGTGTATTTTGTACATATTGTGTTGTAACATGTGTATTTGTTGTGTTGTATCATGTGTATTTGTTGTGTTGTTTCATCTAGATGTGTAAATGTGTTGTTTTGTACATTGTGTGTATGTGTTGTGTAATTTTTTAGGATAGGTAGTTAGAGCAAGGAATTTCAAAAGAGAAGAGAAGAGACAAGTAGTTAAAGGGATTGGTTCTCAGGTTCCCTAGCAGTTGTGGGTTGGGATAGAATCTATGGAGCCCTATAATAGCTTGGGTTCCATGGAGGTTGTAGGTTGGGATAGAATCTCTAGAGACTTGTAATATCTTGGATTCCCTGGAGGCTGTGGGTTGAGATAATAGCCCGTGGAGCCTTGGAAAACTTGGGAAGAGACCAATCTTGAGTTAATGTTTGTAAAGGTCATTTTTGAATATTTATGTGTTTATGTTTTGATCTTAGCAGTGGATTCTGGACTTCTTGGGAAGTAGGTGAATCCCTGGTACTACTCTTGAGGGTAGAGGTGTCAACCTCTGGATTGCCTTGTTGATAACTGAGAATGGAGATGTAAGTCTCTAGATTCCCTTGTTGTTGATCGAGGGTATTGTATCCTTTTTATTTTCTGGTTGAAGCAAATGTACATATGTATATATGTATATACCATTATAAATACTATATCGAGTTGTGTTTACAAATCTATAACATGCAATGTATTTGTCATGTTTTTAGAAGTTTTATTTTGACATAAGAGTCATAGAACACTGAGGATGGTGTTCCCCCAAGGGGGAGGTGTTTGTAACAACCCAAGGTTAAATTTCCATGTAATAAATAATGTATGGACATTGTAAAAGAAAAAAATCTTACCAAGGTCACAGGGCACGTATTCCAAGTTGAATGAGGGGAACACATACATTGGAATCCACTTGTGGTTAATTATTTATTTATTGGATATGGAAATCGACATTGGCATTAGCAAGAGGAAAAAGGCAACAAATGGAAAATTAATTACTACAGACTAGCAAGGACATGTGGCAAAGTGAAAAATAAATAAAGGAAAATTAAAGACCTTCCACTTCAGCAGGTGGGGAAGAGGAAGAGACAAGAAAAGGATAAAAATAGTAAAATAATATGCATGCAAGGAAAAAGTGAAGAAAAAGGAAAAGAAAATAAATTAGAGAGAGAAAACTCTAGCATTCTAGAATTCTTTTGTGGGGAAAAGAGAGGAGTAGAGAGACAACATGAGAGCACTTGGACAAAAGAAAGACAAGGAAGACACAAGCAAGGCACATGCAAGAGACAAGGAAAAACAAGGAGCATAAGAGGAATTCACATGGTAACCAAGAAGAAGTTGTGAAAAACAGTAGGAAAGGGTAGAAAAGAACAAAGAAAGGAGTAGCTAGCAAGAGTATTTTTGTAGGTAACAGTGTGCATGTTGATTATCTTGTTGGGATTTGAATGCATGGTTCATGCATTGGTTTTCTAGTCATTTTCACTTTCATTGGCATGGAGATTTGTCTGGATTGACAGTCATGTATTACCTTGCCTTATGCCATTTCCTAGATAGCCATGATTTAGTGGGTTTCTTGTTTGGTTGAGCTTTGAATTTCCAATAGATTTTGGATCATGGTGAGGTGGTCTCAGTAAAATCCCAAGGGTTTAGGGTGGAGATGGTTTTATCCAGGTAAGCCCATGATAGATGGGTGGAGACAAGGAAATCCCTTTGGGTATGCTGAGTTAATTATGAGGCATCCAAGCTTGTATCAATTTTGGTGATTTCTAGACTTGGTATTGGGTGAAATCACTATCGCTTGAGGGTGGAGGTGATTTTTCTTTAGATTCCATGTTTGGTTATTTTTTTTTGTTTATCCCATGTGATCCCTAATTCAGGCTTGGAATATTGCACGAGGGTGATTGGGTTGGAAAAAAGAATTGGTTCAACCCCAATCTATGGTTGGGTGGTACATGGAAGTCCCTAACTTGGTTGGTACTATGCATATGTTAATATGTGTTATTCTTTAATGAATATCAATGAGCACAAGTTTTGGTTTAATTTGTGATTGTGTGATTGGTTTGTCATGGATTCATGGTTGATAGGCTCTTGGATGTTTTATATTGATGTATGAGTTAACATGTGTTATTGCATCTAGTATGAAAAGGAAGCAAGCCTGCTTGATGAACATATGTTGAAACTAATGAAATAGTGAATAATTTTGCATTCATGACCTACAGGTACCATATTTATCAATTGTTTGTATTAATGACTAACATGTGTTGTGTAAGATTGAGCAAGAAAAAAATTTAGAAATAGGACATGAAGACTGGGGAACCTTGTTGACAGAGTTATGGAAAATTCTAGGCAGTTGGCAGAGTGCTAGCCCTAAAATTTTGGAATAGATGTCTGTGGTCGCACTGTCTTAACTGGGAAATTTCACCCACCGCCACACAAAGGATGGGTTTTGCATGCATCTGGAGTCATTTAGTCACACTGTAAATCCTACATGCATGTGGATGGGAGGTAGATCATGTTTGAGAAACAATTAAATCATAGGAAAATGATCACCAAGGAGAGTTAGTCTGATATCAGAGAGATCATGGGTGTTTGGGTGGTTGCGTAAGTTTTAGATAAGTGGACCCCATTTCCATAACTGAATCTTGGAGGTTGGGTCATGCATAGTAACTATCAACTCATTTTAACCCTGGTAAGTATGTAGAAGTGGGAAAATGTGGGGTGGGGTGTTAGAATGCCTTTTGAAGGCTTCATGAATCAAATTTGATTTGGGGGATTATATGCCCTATATCATACTCCAATGACTAAAATTCTTCATGATCTCCTCATTATGTTCCTACATTGTTGCATCCCATTCATCTTGATCCCAGACTTCTTTCTCCTCCTGTATCATTGAGCTTCTACTCCTACTCAATAATGAGAAACAACCAAGCCTCCACTAACACCTCACCAATCTCTCTCATTTGGCTTAGTATTTTGGCATCACAGGTTCACCTCATCTAGAACCTCTCAAGCCTTCTCCTCTCCTCTAGTTATTATATGATGCTCACCCTTCTTTACAATTCTACCCATAGTCACAAATGTGGAATTGCCTCAACAACTTCTATCAAACAGAAACTGGAAGTTTTCCTTCACTCTCCAATAGGAAATATTTCCCTACTTTGGTACCACTTGATGAAAATTGATTCTAGCTTATGTCAAATTTGGGGCCTCAAGGTTTAATTTCTTGAACATGTGGGTTATGGGCCCACAAACTGACCTTCCTTGCCTTAATTTCAAAAATGTAGCTAAGATCTTCCTCCTCCTCACTTTCTAACATTCTGCACTAACTAAAACAATACATAAGACCACACTTTTTTTGTGGCAAAGATCTCGATGGAGACAGAGAGCCTTCATTCAAGATGGCTTCAGCCTCAATGTCACGAGCCTCACTAGGAATGCTAACAATAATGGTCTCCACCGATATGGCCTCTTGTTGTAATGTCCATGATGCTCCTCCAACCCAAACTCTATCCAGATCCATAATGACACAAATTTGCAAAACTTCATAGTGTGGATGTTCGAGCTGTTCAAGCCCACCAACGATTCGGGTTGTTTGGGGTCCTAGATCAGATTCATCTAAACACACTTCATGAAGGCCTAAACAAGAATCCACCCTCGGGAAATACACGTCCCAAAAAAATTTGGGCTAGGTCCCACCTATTTAGGGGTCAATTAGTTAAGGATCTCAAAGGAGTTTCCCACTCACATGTTCAAAAAGGCCTGAATAGTGAATTAGATTTATCATGGTTTCGACCTAGTCCATGCACTTGAGCTATATTTACTCTCATCTTGTAGTTTCAATTTCTGAGTGGTTACGGTCTGGTACTTTGTTCTTGAAAGCCACACAGTGTAACCACAATTAGATAGGCTAAAACTCATGCAACCTCCCTCACGAGCCATTTTCAAGGATTCTTGTGGCTCTCATCCCTTGAATAACACAAGATGGAATCGGCATGAAACCACAACATGGTTAATGCAAAGTAAACAAACATAGATAAAAAAATGAACACAGTTTCGTATTACATCCTCTTAGAGCCTAGATTAAAAAATAAATAAATTTACACATAATGGCCTCTCAAGGCCTAGCGCCACTCAACCTAGTTTTTACATTAGATTAGCTTCCCTAAAATTTTGTAGGATGCCCATTTAAAAAAAATCCCTAATATGCATCATAGGAATCTTATCCTCTTCTACCTTATTCCTTCTATAGGCTTAGAATATTTTAAAATTACATATAATTCAAAGGAAATCATTTCCACTTTCCAAGACTGCCACGATGTGCCTTCTAGAGGCTTTCAATATCAAATATGACTTAGAGATGTTTTGTGCACCTGCAACACTTTCTCTCTCTCTCTCTCTCTCTCTTCACCTTTCTCTATCCATTTTACTCTCTCTCCCCCTCTTTTTTCTCCCTCCTCTTTGTATCCCCCATAATTCCCCCCCCTCTACCCCTTTCTATCTCTCCCCTTCTCCCAATACCTCTTTCTATATCTCTCTTCCTTTATTTATTTCATACTCCAATATATCTTTCTCTTTTCCTATCACTCCCCCCCTCCCCACCTCTCTCTCCCATTATCTTTCTTCTATACCCCTCTCTCTCTCACTTCTCCTAAGCCTCCCTTCTCCCTTAACCCCTTTCGTTATCCCTTTCTATCTCTCCCTATTCAGTTATCACTATTTATATCATTCTCCCTGTTACCCTACCAAACCCCCCACTTTCTTCCTTTCCCCATATCTCTCTCTCTCTATCTCCCCCTCCCTTATCCTCCTCATCTCTCTACTCCTTTCCCCATCCCTTTTTTTTCTCTACCCCTATCTTTATGTATTTTTTTCTCTCTTAAAATTTATTACTTAAACATTCATGAATCATAACCAAGCAATATGACATATTAAGCACAATATATAAACAAAAACTTATTTATATTATCTCTTTGTAAGAATCAACCAACTTATACAAAATCATTAGGAACCAATCTATTGCTACAAACTTTGCAGGCACCACCCAACATGAGGCACCAATTGATTCCAGTAGATATTCATCTCCACCCAGCCCTTCCACTAACTCAATCCATCTCTATATTCTTTGCAGTTTCTCTATGGTTTTTCAGGACCCAAACTTCCAAGGCCATTTGGAGGCCCCAAATGATGCTTTTTAGCAATTTGGGTGTTAGGTAAACTTGACTTGGCGAAGGAGCCAAAGTTGACCAAGTCAAATGGTAGTGGTCTCAGGCATGTGGTTTTCTTCCCATGGAGTTCATGTAATGAAACCTTTAAAAGGCTAGGTGAAGACTCTATTGTAATGAGACAAGGATATGAGTGGTCAAGGCTCACTAGGCTCACATGGCTAGGTTTTTCCCAAGGGATCTAATGGAATTATGTTCGCTAGGATTTTCCTCGGAGCTCGGGTTTTTCTAGGGTAAACATGGTGTTGATGTTTTCAAGTTGTGTGTTATGTTTCCGATAATAATTCTCTTAGTAAATATTTTATGTCTCTCTAGTTAATTTTAACATTTGGTATCTAAGCCAAGTGTTTTCTTCAGAGTGACACATTTATTGTTGAGGGTTTGTTTGGCCTAGTAAATGCAAGAAACTAAGGGCTTGGTTGCAGGGAGAGATGGAATAGATTTATTTTGAAAATTGGAGTGATGCAACCAAATCCATGGAGACCAAGCGCATGGGAAGTGAAGGCCAAACCAATAAATGTAGAGGTGGAGGTATCAACAATAGGATTGAACTATAGGACCAAGTCTGTTGCTTGTGTAGGAAGAGATGTTGAAAAGGTGTTGAAGGAGTGTCTGAGGATCAATTCTACTAAGAGAAAAGGCCAAATAGGTTTGACCAGTGGACACAAGAATGAAAATTTCTCCTCCCTCTCTCTCCCTCTTTTTCCTAACACTCCCCCTCTCTTTCTGATGAAAAGTGATTCTATAAGGTCTATCAAATTTAGACCGTTAAGGTTCAATTTCTTCAACCTGTGGTTTATGGGCCCACGAAAAATTTCCTTTCCTCACCTTTATTATAGCAATGTAGCTAGCATTACCCTCCTCCTTGACTTCTAACATTCTTCACTAACCAAAACAATGCATAGGACCACACTTATTTTGTGTCACAGGCCTCGGCAAGGACTGAGAGCCTTCATTCGTAATGGTTTCAACCTCAACAACACAAGCCTCGCTAGGAATATTGATAGTGTTGGTCTCTGCCAACGTGGTTTCTTGTGGTAATGTCCACAGTGCTCCTCCAACCCAAACTCTAGCCAAATCCATGATGACACAAATTCGTAGAACTGATAGTGTGGATGTCTGTGCCTACCAACAATTCAAGTTGTTTGATGCCTTGAATCGGCTCCATCCAAACACAACCCACGAAGGTCTGAACAAGTGTCCACCCATGGGAACTATGGATCTTGAATAGGTTTGGGCTGGGCTCCATCTATTCAAGGATTGGTTAGTTTAGGATCTCAAAGGAGTTTCCCACTCATGTGTTCAAAAGGGCCCGAATTCCAAATTAGATTCACCATGGTTTCAATGTGGTCCATGCACTCAAACTCTACTTACTCTCAGCTTGTGGCATCAATTTAAAACCATTTATGCTTTGGTTCTTTGTTTTTGAATGCCACAAGACATAACCACACTTGGTTAGGATGAAATGCATGCATCTTCCCTCACTAGTCATTTTCAAATTCTCTTATGGCTCTCGTCCCCCGAATAACACAAGATAGGAATGGCATGAAAACATGACACAACTAGTGCAAAGTAAACACACACAGATAACAAAAATGAACATGGTTTCATATTACAACCTCTTGGGGCTTAGATTCCAAAATAAAGAAAATTGCATCCTATATCCTCTCAAGGCCTGGTGCCACTCAACCTGGTTTCCTCATTGGATTGGTCGTCCTCAAATTTCACAAGCTTCCCATTAAAAAAAGCCCATAATAGACATAAGAGGAATCTTGTCCTTTTCCAACTCATGCCTTCTAGAGGCTTACAATGTTTTTAAAATTACATATAATACAAAGGAAATCATGTCCTTTTTCTAAGACTTCCATGACATGCTTGTAATAGTTCAAGGTTAAAATTCAAAGTAAATAAATAATGTATGGACATTATAAAAGCAAAAATCAAACCAAGGTCATGAGACACATATTCCAAGTTGAATGGGGAAAATTACATTGGGATCCACTTATGGTTAATTATTTATTTATTGGACATGGAAATTGGCATTGGAATCGGCAAGAGGAAAGAGGAAATAAATGACAAGTTAATTATTACAAGCTAGTAAGGACATGTGACAAAGTCCAAAGGAAATAAAGGAAAATGAAAGAAATTTCACTTTATGTGGGGAAGAGGAAGAGACAATAAAAATACAAAAATGGCAAAAGAGTATGCATGCAAGGAAAAAATGAAGGAAAAGAAAAAGAAAAGAAATTAGAGAGAGAACATTCTAGCATTCTTTTATGGGGAAAAGAGAGAAGAAGAGGGAGAACATGAGAGCACTTGAACACAAGAAAGACAAGGAAGAAACAAGAAAGGAAAAGGAAGGAGTGTAAGAGGAATTCATATTGTAGCCAAGAAGAAGGTGCGAATAGTAGTAAGGAAGGGAATAAAAGAACAAAAAGGAGTAGATAGCAAGGTGATTTTTGTAGGTAATAGTGTGCATGTTGATTGTCTTGCTGAGATTTGAGCATGGTTCATGCAATGGTTTGTTGGTGATTTTCAATCTCATTTGCATGGATATTTTCATGAATTGAGAGTTATGTACACCCTTGCCTTATGTCATTTCCTAGATAGCCATGACGTAGTGGGTTTCCTATTTTTTTGATTTTTTTATTGCCAATAGATTTTGGATCCTAGTTGAGGTGGTCTCAGGAAAATACCGAGGGTTGAGAGTGGAGATGGTTTTCTTTGGGTAAGCCCTTGATAGGTGGGTGGAGACAGGAAAATTCCTCTAGGTATGATGAAGAAATTTTGAGGCATCCAAGCTTGTATCAGTTTTGGTGATTTCTAGACTTGGTATTAAGTGAAATCATTGTGGCTTGAGGGTGAAGGTGGTTTTCCTTCGGATTCCCTATTGGTTATGTTTTGGTTTATCCCATGTGATCCGAAATTGAGGCTTGGAATATGGAACGAGGGTGATTGGGATGGAAGAAATAATTGGTTCAACCCCAATCTATGATCGAGTTGTACATGGAAGTCCCTGACTTGGTTGGTACTATGCATATGTTAATATGTGTTGTTATTTAATGAAGATCAATGAGCACAAGTTTTGATTTAATTTGTGATTATGTGACTAGTTTGTCATGGATTCATTCTCGTTAAATGTGGTTACCTGCATGGTAGATTTCTTATGCTATGAAGTTCTCTTGTTACTGATCTTGCTCATGGTTGATAAGCTCTTGGATGTTTTATATGTATGTATGAGCTAATATATGTTATTACAACTAGAATGAGAGGGAAAAAATCCTTCTTGATGAACATCTGAAGAAACTAATGAAAAAATGAACAATTATGCATTCATAACCTACATGTACCATGTTTACCAAGTGTTTGTATAAATGGGTACATGTGTTTTATAAAATTGAACAAGAACAGAGCTTAGAAACAAAACATGAAGGCTCAAAACCTTGTTGATAGGGTTCTAGATAGTTCTGGACAATTAGTTGAATGTTGGCCCTAAAATTCTCGAACAAAGTTTGTGGCTACACTATCTTAACTAGTAAATTCTAGCCACAGTCACATGGAGGATGGGTTGTGCATGTGGCTAAAGCCCTTTGGCTACATTGGCAGGTCTATATGCATGTGACTCGGAGGAAGATCAAGGTTGTGAATATGTTCAAGCCAAGGAAAATGATCACCAAGGAGAGTTAGTATGATATCAGAGTGGTCATGGGTCTTTGGGTGGTTTCAATAAGTTTTTGACAAGTCGACCCAATTTCCATAATTAAATCTTAGAGGTTGGTTCATGCATAGTAACTCTTAGCTCATGTTTACCTTATTAAGTATGTAGAAGTGGGTAAATGTGGGCTGGGGTGTTACAGAATGGTATCACAGCTAAGTTCATAGCACTGGACATAGGGGTAAATCCATATTGTTATGCATGCATGTTAGTTACCTATATGTTTATCATGCATGCAGGTCAATTATTTCATTGTTATAGCTATTATAACCATGTACATGATGTTGTTGCAGTTTTGTGTTATTATCTTGATTCATTTATGAACTGATATGCACTTGAAATTATTATGTATTGTGTTAATATTGATTTACTTTTGTAGATGAAATAGCCTCACCAGAATAAATTGAGGTAATGCTTTGATTGTTCCTTTTTATTTGGTTTATCTAATAGTGGTATGTTGCAGTAAAATAGAAGGCCAATGGATGAAGAGAAAAAAATTTGAGTATAGTTCATATGACTCCCTGTATAGGCTAGAAGACAATTCAGTGGGATGGGAGAAATAACTATAACAACAGAGATAGGGAGACTCTCCTAATCTAGTAGACACATTATGAAGTCTTAGGGAAGAGATCATAAGTTGTAAAGAGGATAATGAGAGGTTGATTGAAGCCTAGGAAAGGCTTTCAAAAGCTCAAGAAAAGAAAGTTGAGGTTAATGTAGTTATTCTTCAAAGCCTTTTATATTTATAGAAACATGGACAATGGGGGACCAGTCATGGAGATAGACAAGAAGAAAAAAATATTGGGGCAGATGGAAGCAAGTCTCAGAAAAGGCACAAGATGGAAAATGATAATAGAATAAAGAGTGGTAGATCCTTGAGTACACCTAAGAAGAGGGCTAGTACACATGGATTATATTCTAGCTCCACTTACAAGAGACATCATTGTCATCACTGCCAACATCATCATAAGAGGAGTGGGAAGGAGTATTTTCTAGAGAAATTCAAGAAAATACAAGCCTCCTACTCTTGATGATGAGATGACTAAATTAGAAGATGCAGAAGCATGGCTTCTTCGAATGAGGAAATTTTTCAGACTTTATGAATACTCAGAGAATATGAAAGCAAAGATATCTACTTTCAGTATTAAAGGAAAAAAATATATCTGGTGGGAAGATGTGAAGCATGTTAGGGGCATCACTGAAGATAAGTTGACTTGGGAAGAATTTGAAAGACTCTTCAGAAATAAGTACCCATTTGAGAGGTATTATAATGGAAAGGCAAAATAATTCTATGAGCTTAGGATGGGTTCCATGTCATATGAATAATATACAACCATATTTCTATAGCTATTGAGATATGTGTCATATCTCAAGGATTAGAAAGAAAAGACCCAAAGGTTCATTAGTGGATTTCAATTAACATTTAAAGACAAGATTGAGTTTGATGACCCTCATTCATTGTGGGAAGCTATCAAAAAATAGAAGCATTTCTATGAATAATCAAACTGAAAGCCTGACTTCAAGTGTGACTACAAGGATAGTGAGAAGACTAAAGAAAAATGGCTCAAGAATCGAGGAAGATATTATGATGTAGGTGAGAAGGAAAATATGGCTCCTCATAAGAATTTCAATGCAGCTGAGAAAGGATGTGGGTCTCAACCTGTGGAGCAGCAGAATAAAGGAAATGGTAGAGAACTATCGAAGTGTTGGACTTGCATTGGAGACCATCACAAGAGGGATTGTCCATCATATCAAGGTGCTAGGCCTCAGATCTATATTTCTCATAAGGCACAAAAAGTTGGGGATGTAACTCAGAGAATTCCTAGGATTGATGCAACTTGATAAGCATGCAAAATGCTGACTAGATTTCCTAGAATAGTCTAGCAAGGATTGTAAAATTTCATGCTTGAATGATGCATTCGAAATTATGAGGGGGAACCTCTCAACTTTACTATTGTCAATTTATAATTTTATTTGATCCTTTGAGAAGTTATCCTAAGCTGATAAATAGTAATATATGCATAATAAAATGCCATATATGAATTATTTTAGAGATGCATATCCATCAATTAGATATTAAATAATTATATTCTAGATACATGAAGGTATTAAAGTGCATACAGTAGTGGATTTTCATGCATAAATACTCTCATTCTATTGTCATAACATGATTCAAATGACAAATATTGGTTAATGATGAGTAGGCAACCATGAGTAGGTTGACAACATAATTGGGAAACCAATGAGAGTATTTTATGTAGCCTTGAGCAACAAAGGCTTTGAACAATAAGGTGTTCATGAGAAAATATCACAAGTGACACATATGCTTGTTGATATGCATATTGTGACAAAGTTGTGAGTGCATTAATTAGAATTTTTCTACCATTAAGTAGTTTTCTCTAGGTATGTGTTATAGTAACAATTGAATTTATGCATCCTTAAAGTATTGTTTGAATGTTTGATTAAGTGCATGATATGAGCATGTATTTATGAGATTGCATGAAGGAATGTTCTTATTTTAATAAAATTGTACTAATTCAATGTGTGTTGAGACAACTAATATGTACTTGACTTCAAGTAGGTGTTAGATGTAGCACTATGGCTAATGACTATGAGTTGATTACAGGCTATGTCATGGTTGTTTTTTTTGACAAAAACGGTTAGTTTTTATTTGAAAATCGGAAAAACAGCTGCCGAGAGCTTAAACATTGATACTTGGAGCAAGTCGATGCCGACGAAAAACCTTTGGTCTTTGATTTTTAGAAGCCCAAATGGCAAGATAAGGAGGAATTTTGTTTAAGTTGTAACTCCTTCTTCCCTAGCTCTTCTTGGCACCTCAGTTGTTCCTTTTTTGCTGTTCCTTTTCTATTGTTCCGATTTTTCTGTTGTTCCTTTTCGGTTGTTCCTTTTCTGCTGTATTTTCTGTTGTTCCTTTTCTATTTTTCTGTTTTTTTTCCTGATCCTTTTCTATTGTTCCTTTAGATCGGCAGAAGAAAAAACCAACGGGAGGAAAGCTCTGGAAGATCCTTGTTGCAGTCGGTAGGGATAGAAGAATTGGTGTTTGAAAAGCACTTTGAATGATTTACACTATGATTGCAGATAAGGGATTGAAAGAGGACTTGCTTTGTTCCAGAATGGCGCCTTGGAGTTCCACTTCTTTTGCTTAGCTTGCAAATAGTAGACCCACCATGCCAGAAAGCTAGATCAACCCGTGAATCACTACATTTTCTTTTTGAAATGTCTGGCGGATTGCTATGTTATGATCCAGAATACCAATATCAGTAAACAGGCCTTGAGATGGCCCTCTTGAACTCCCCAGCACCCCTTGAGGAAGAGTCTACGCCACTTAATATCAGGCAGCTCAAAAGGTTTTAGGAGTTGGAAGAATGGAATTATGATAAACTGGGAGACTTATGAGAACAAATTTCATTAGGATTACCTTCCCAGCATTATTCAACCATGAAGCTCCCCAAGCTTGTATTCTGAGTTTTAGCTTGTCTAGTAGGGGCATCCAGTGAGCTACCTTAGGATTTGATTTGAAGATTGGGATCCCAAGATACTTAAATGACTCCCAGGTCAAGGTTCTTTCCATTTCTAAAAGCCTTGCTATGTCTGTCAAATCCTTGGTCGAGCAGTTCCAGCCATAGATCGTGATTTTTAGAAAGTTAATCTTGCTGCCTAAAATCTCCCTATAAATGTCCAGCTCTTTCTTGAAGGTTCTAGAAGAAGGTTCTAGGGGAGGCAATGTAGGCTTTCACCCAAGTTATGAGAGCTTTTGAGAAGCCAAATTTCCCCATCACAGAGAATAGGAAATCATGTCTTACCCTGTCAAAGGCATTTGTCAAATCTAGCTTAATCACCATGCCTTTCTCTTTTCGGTAATATCTTGAATGAATTTCTTCTTGCACCAGCACAATATTGTCAAGAATCTTTCTCCCTTTTATGAATCCTCCTTGGTTTTTAGGGATGATGACCGGCAGAATTTTCTTAAGACGGTTGGCTGTTATTTTTGTAACCATATTATAACTTGTATTACACAAAGAGATGGGCCTGAATCTGCTGAAATTGGTGGCGCCTTTGTCTTTCGGAATCAAAGCAAGGAAGGCCGAGTTGGTGCTGCCTCCAATCTTGGTACAGGTCTGAGATTTACGGATCATTCTCAGAAGGTATTTTTTAATTGTAGGCCAGGAAGTCAGATAGAACCTTGTTGTGAACCCATCAGGGCTCGAGGCTTTATCCGGATCCATGCAATCTAGTGCATTTTTAATCTCATTCATATTGATCAGAGCAGTCAGCATGATATTGTCAGAATCTTGGACACAGAGAGGAATAAGATTAATAGGATAGGCTTGAGAGTCAATAGGAGGGTCTTCCGGGGCAGAATAAAGATCTTTGAAGAAGGAGTGGGATGCTCACTTTATGCCATCAGAATCTTTAACCACAGTGTTTTGATAGTGAATTTCATTTACTGTTTTGAAGTGCTTGCATGCATTAGCTTGCTTATGGAAGTAGCTTGTATTTTTGTCTCCGGCCTGTAACCAAAGATTTCTGGACTTCTGTCTCCAGAACTCTTCTTCATCCCTACTTGCTCTATGGAGGTCTTTTTGTAGCTCTACTTCTTTTTAAGAAGGAATTGCGTTACATCATAATTCTCCATTGTTAATTGGTGGCCTGCTAAGCTGTCATGCATCTCCTTTCTTTTTGCGGTGGGTGTTTTCAACCTTTTAGCCCACTCCTTGAGCTCCCTTTTAAGTCTCCTCATTTTTTCTTCCCACACAAAGAAAGCGGATCCTTGAACTTGTCGGTTCTAGGCCTCAGTGACCACCTCTTGGAATCCTTCTTCATGAATCCAAAGAGAACTGAATCTAAAGGGAATGGGGCCAAGATTTCCATCCAAGGAGAGCTCAAGCAGAATGGGTTTATGGTCAGAGGTGTAGTTCAGCAGAATTTTGGAGGTGGCCATTAGACCACAAGTCAAGAAGGAGGATTGGACAAGAAATCTGTCTAGATGAGCAACAATGTGGCCTGGGCCTAACCTTCTATTTGACCAGGTGAATTTCCCAGATGTGGGCTTGATATCCTCCAATTCCCAATCTAGAATGAGGTCTTGAACCCATTATCTAGCTAGGTCCCTGACCAGCGAGCCCCCCTTTTTCTCTTCTGCAGCTAGCGTAACATTCAAATCACCTGCAATAATAATATTTTCTGGATTGTCTAAGAAAAGATAGGACTGGAGCGAGTCCCAACAAATTTTTTTCTCAGAGGGTAAAGCCGAAGCATAAAGATTGAACATACTTACTTGGTGGCCAGATTCTTTATGGAGGAGCTTAGTGAGTAGCCAATGGGGGCAACATTCTTCGTGAATCAGATCATATTTGGAGTTGTCCCAAAAGGAGGCAATCCCTCCAGAGGCGCCTCTGGTGCTGACTGCTCTCCCTTGGCCTTTATGCCAGAATACTTTGCTTGCTTGGAGGAGTAGAAGGTCCTCCAGTTTTGTCTCCTGGATGAGAAGGATTTCAGGTGATTACATCCTCACAATGTCTTTCAGAGCTTCTTCTTTCAACTTGCTGCCTAATCCTCTGCAATTCCAGGAGACGTATTTCATTATTTACTAGCTTGGGAGTTGTGGCTCCTTTTGGAGCCTTACCATGCTTGCGCCTAGATCTGGTATTCATCATTCCTTTGAGAGTTTTCTGAGAACCTTGGAGAACATCCAGATAAGTTTTCTCCTCCCTCTGTTTCTTCTTGTATTTTCGACCCCTGGCTAACTTGATAGGAGTGACTTGCGAGCTATCTGAATCTGAGGCTCCATTTTCTGAATCTCCCTCAGATTCGGAGCCTAGATTGATGTGCTCCTCATTTTCTTCTTTTTCCCCTTGTTCATCCTCTGATGGAGGAAGAGATGACTTTGCTTTAGCTTCTTTCACTTTCTTCGATGGGTCTTCTAGTTCCTCTTGGATTCCAATAGCATCTGTCTTCTCCCCAAAGGAAAAACCCTCTTTAGGAACTTCTTTGGCTTTTGGTTTGGGCTGGGGCCTCACCAGTGGCCCTAAATTTTTCTTCTCAGTTAGTTTTGGGATTGCTTTGCCCTTTTTGATTTATTTCCATCCTTCTTTGTCAACTTTGTCCCGGGTTGGAGCTTTTGGGTAATTTCTTTGGAAGTGTCCATGTTCGTGACAGGTTTTGCATTTGAATGGCAATTGCTCGTAGTCCAGTTTTTGATAGTGATGCCATTCTCCGACTGTAAGTTTTACTGCTTCGAGCAGTCCAACTTCCAGATCAACTTCCACACAGATTCTTGCGTAGGTATATTGGCCCTTGTTATCTGCTTTGTCAATGAAATGGTTGAGACCATTTCTAATCTTCTGCAAGGTGCGATAGCTCCAGCAATGGATCGGAAGATTGGGAAGCCAGACCCAAACTGGGACCTCTTTAGGGGAATTGATTGAGGGATCAAAGTCGGGGGTCCACTTATTAAGATACAGACCCTGATTTCCCATAAAATATGGACCATTTCTGAAAACCAAATCTCGATCTTCTTTGGAGGTGTACTCGAAAATGAAATACCCTCTTCCGACAACATACAGATCACATTGTTTTCTAGCTCGGGCCTCCAGTTGTGTTGGATCCAGTCATCTGTCATTTTTTTTTATGGCCAACATCCCATAAATTTTCCTACCAACCCTCTATCCGCTAGGGCTAGGGCAATTTTTATCGGTTGGTCTTCTGGCAGGGCGATCTCAAGAATTTCCTCCAGCTTTTTGATGAATTTCGGGACTTCTGGAGTTAAACGTTTCTTCCCTTTTTGCGAAAGTAATCTTCTAAAAGCTTCTTCTGAAGAGATAAGTGAGGTGGGAGAAGGCTCCCCACCCCCTAGCACACTCATGGTGGCGGCTACACTCCTCTACGATCACAAAACGCTATCGCTCTGCCAGCAGCAGCACTAGCCTAAGAAGGGGGGCAGAGCCCAATTGCGGGGATGCCAGGAGGGGAGGTTGAGAGCCCAGCAGCAGGGGCTACCGGGCAGGAGGCCTGCAGAGGGCTGATGGAGCCGAGGAATTAGGGGCGTGGGAGCTCCAGATCAGAACACGCGAGATCCTTTAAAATAAAATATTAATTATAAAAAATCCATAAATTGTCATGGTTTTTATTCTTGGTAAAAGAATGATTTTACTTTGATGATGCTAGTCTTAGTAAAAGGTTGATTTTAAATTAATAGTCATGATGACTTGTTCCTTGGAACATGTGACTGCCATGTGTAAACAGTTACAAAGCAACATGCATGGTATTAGCATGCCATCGTAACAGTTGATTTGTTTATGTTGATATAACTAACAGTTGGGTGAATGTGATAACACATAAGAAGACTCCATTGAAACAAGATAAAAAGGTAAAAAAATGAATGGGTGAGGATTCCTTTGGCTATGTTTGGAAATTGTTGTCCAAATGAATATGTGCTTTGCACAGATACATGAGGTTCTCTTAACCTTGATTTTGTATGACATTATGTGAATATGTGTTATGTTCACAAACATGTTGATGACTAAATGAGTATATGCAATGCCATTGTATTTGCCAGATTGTTGTCAGGAATCATCCTTGTGGAATAATGATTGATTTTTCTTATAAAATTTGTCGAATATATGAATGGAATGGTTGGGTTAACATAATAAGTTTACTTGATGAAATTCTCGATTCTATGAGGAATTCAATAAGAAAGTGGCAATTCTTGGTGTTAATTATTTTTATTATCATGTGATTATGAACTTCATGTGGTCATGTTTATATTATGATTTTGACTATAAAATAATGACTATGATGTCAGCAGGTAAACTAATTCCTAATTAGAATCCTTGGTCAAAGGATTGGACATATATACCACTAAGTGTTGTGCCTTGGAGCTAATAAACCACTTATAAGGCTAGTTGGGTCCATGGGAAATAATGGATAGTGAAATGGAAGCCAGAAAAATGGCACAAAGGGGGTTCTCTAAACCTTGAACTTACTTGATATGTATATGAATATGTGTTATATTCATGAACATGATTGGTTACTGAAGTTATGCTAAGCCATTTTGAATGACAGGTTCTTGTCAAGGATCATTCATGTGGGAGAATGATGGTATAGATGGCAGGAAAATATTATTGGTTGTAGGAGGAATCAATTGGGAAAGAGGTAACCCTAGATGATTTATGATTTTGATATTATGTGCTTATAATTATTCCTATTTTTATTCTATGAATAGGGAATGTTGAAGGATACATCAACAGAATGAAAGCAGTGTAACCTGTGGCATTCTGGGGCAAGCCTAGATAATGGAAGAAACTACAAACCTGAGATTTGGGTTGTGGATGCATACAGTAAAGCATGGAAAATACACTAGAAGTGTTATCACCCAAAAATTTTCAAAAAAACATCATTGTGTCAACTCTGCTTTTGGTCATGATTTCAAGGAGGTCTAAAGGTCATTTTAGTCTTGATGATGGGTAGGTGATAGGTTAAGAGTCTCATTTCCATATCCAAATAAAGTTAAATCAGCCTTGTTCCATGTCTTATAAGTCTCACATGCTATTTAGAACCCATATTTTTAACCATTTTGAAAACTGCATTGAAAAGAAGCATACACGGGAATCTGAAATTTTGTAGCACAGCTAGTTCAAAAAAGGTGATTTGCGCTACGAAAACAACTAATTTCGTAGTGCGCTATGAGACAAAAAACTTTGTTATTCTGTTTTTAGTAGTCAACTTCCAAGGGGGTTCCTGAGCAATTGAAAACTTATTTTTGAGAAATGAAAGAGGTTTTTCTTATAAACATTCTTACCTACACAAACCTCCTCCATTTTTGTAACAATTATCAAATATCAAGAGATAGGAGCTCATGAGTGCAGCCTTCTTTTTTAGGAAAAACACAGTTATTTTTATTGGTTGATGAAGTGGCTATTGCTTTCCACTCCCTCATTTTGTCACCTTTCTCTCCACATTCAAATATCATTCCTTAAACAAGCTACCCAAGCTCCTCTCTATCATTTACTTTTAAACCTTTGCATGTATCATTCAGGTGTCACCTTTGAAAAGTTAACTTTTTGACAGACAGCTTGCTGTCCAAAAAGTTCTTTACAGTTGTCATATTTTTAAGAGAGCAGTTTGAGTTATAAATGGAAATTGCCATGAATATGAAAGTATAAAAATAAGGCTCTCATGGACGACCTCTGCTTCACACAAGCTTTCATCCAGACAAGTTACATGCATTTCTACCAGGAGCTACAAGGGGATTTGTGTGTTCCTTGGACTGTTTTGAGTTGTTGGTTTCAAAAGGAATTTTCAGGCAAATGAAGATGAGTTTCAAAAATCTGAAGGAGGTTTTTTCTAAGAACATAACTAGGAACAAAATCCTCTTTCAAATTTCTCCCAGGTGCTACCAATTTGGAGATTCAAAGTTTCCTTTGAAACATATTTGCAGGATTCTGAATTTTCCTGTTTTATACATGATTTTATAATGCCAATTTCGGACAACTGAAGCTGGTTTTCAAAAAACTGAGAGAGTTTTTTCTTAGTAACATTCTTATATACAAAAAACTCCTCCATTTTTGTAACAAATATCAGGGATCAAAAAATATGGGCTCTGTCTCAACGGCTATTTTTCAGATAAAAACAATGCAGAAAATGATAAATTTATAAGACAATTTTGGCATAAAAGAGAAGAACATATGTGAAGAAGAACATCTCATAAGACTAAGTTGTTTTGTTTCTTGGTGATCATATCATTCTTTATGAAATTTTGAAAAAATTCCCAAACTACAAATTTTTGAAGACCGTGTTGAAAAAGAGCATACACAGCAGTTTCTTAGCACGCTACGAAACTGCTGAAGGTGACCATTGAGCACCTTATGGATGTATTTCGAAGGTAAGGTCTCATAAATTCAAAGCTTGATGATTTCTGGTAAACATATGAGGATCATAAATGAAGTTTCAAATGGCAATGATGCAGAATATTTCAAAGAAGTATTCCATAAGTAATATAAAAGTTGTGCTACAAACACAGGAAATTTACGTAGCACAGTCATGTTTTATTCTCTTGTTCATCTATTCGAGATTTTCTTTCTTGCACAAGTGGACAAATTAAGTCTATATGAATTATTAATGCATGCCACATGTACACCAGCAAAACTGTTTGAAGATAGGCATTAAGGATTAAGGGCCTTAAAAGGAGGAACTCTGTCTCCTAGTTTTCAGGACAGTTAGGTCATGACTCAGCACGTTTTGCAACAACACTATGGACATCATCAAGCTTGAAGACATGGGTTGGAAACTGATTAAAGAATGGATTGAAGTCATAGAGAATGTTGTTAAAAGCATGATTTAGGAGTTTCACTCCTATTTGTATTAGGACTCTTAAAGACACCTAGCTGTCAAGTTGTAATTAAGTAGTTTTTTTTATGAAAAGATAGGTGTCAAAGTTAGGAATTTGAATTCCCCTAGAGATGGATCCAAGCATCCAAGATTGTAAAACTCTATATAAAGCTTTAGAATCGAATTCCTCAGGGTTGGAAAATGTTATAGAAAAGGACTACTTTTGTAAATGATGTGAAGGGACTGATATATACAGAAGCAGTTTAACTTTTCTGAATCTGAGATTCTTAGTGTACTTCAGTGAGCTCTATCTTTTATCTTTGATATGTTTTACTTCCATAGTCTGAACGCTTATTACTCAGAATTCATGGAGGAACATGCTCTGACTTCCTTTAAGTGTTAAACTATGGTGAATTGAGTTCTTGGGTCATATCTTTGGATGTTTTTTTTCAATGTTTTCATACTTATTACTCAGAATTCATGGTTATTCATGCTCTGACTTCCTTTAAGTATTAGACTTTGATGAATCACTTTTAATACTTTCCTTTTGAATACCTTGATGTATCATTACTCAGAATTCATGCCCACATGCTCTGACTTCTATGAACTTCAAGTTATTGAGACTTCCTTGAATGTGTTACTCTTTCATTGAAGTATATACAAGCCTTAGTTCTTAAGAAAATCTATTTGTTATCTTTTTCTTTGTCACTGACTCCATAGCCCAATGGTAGCAAGTCTCTATCTTTCAACCTATAAACATATAAAATCACAAACCATAGAGTTAGCCATCTATCTATATCTTTAATCAATATCATTAACCCTTCAAAGAGCCCTCTCAGGCTGAGGAGGCTAAGCCTTAGCCAAAAGACTGGTTTGAAATAGCTACTTAGAGTCTACTTGATCAACAGCCTATCAGGGTCAGATTTTGTGATAACATTTTGGTGCTTCTGTCGGGAGCCTGAAGATTACTCATTCCTAAAATCAAGAAGCTGAACTTCTGAAGGTAGCAGGAGCTCAGGAAGTTGTTTGAGGCTGCATCCACCTTAGCAACTCCACACATCGAATAAAAAATTGGAAGGTGACTCCACTGCTAGAAGATCAATAGCTTGATGAAGTTTCAAGATGAGTGCCATTGCAAGAATGAATGCCAAGTATTCCCCTATGAATCGGTCTCATATCCCTGCTTTTCCAAATCCTATGCCAAAGGTCGAATGTTTAGATGATCTTCCAATATTCAAAGATGAAAAGAAAGACAATGTTTCTCTTCATTTGGTTAGGTTCCATAAGCATGTACACAGTCTTAAGGTTCATTTCCCTTAAGATTGTCTCATGAAGATGTTTACGACTACTTTAAAAGGAAAAGCATGGTCTTCGTATAAAGGTTTGGAAAATGGTTCAATATATTCGCTTGCTAATTTCCATGATGTATTCTATGAGACGTATAAAGAGTGTCATCCCTCCTTATTGTTGGTCAAAGATTGTTGTAAACATTCTATGAGTTCTGTTCAATATTTGGAGGATTGTTATGATGATGACGAATTCATGGATGAAGAAATTTTTGGGGCTCTTCATAACAATACATTTTAACACCAAGAAGAAAGGATAACATCCCATAAGATGCAACATGAAAAGCAACAAGGGTTTACTTATGGAAACCATGTTACATCCTTTGAGATTAATGTAAATATGTAGCAAACTTGCCAGTCTTTTGATCGTAAAGAGTATGAAAATCATTGCAAACACCAAGAACAAATACTGGAAGATAGCTTTTATAACCCTCAAGCAGAGGAAAAGGTTGATTTTTTATGTCATACTTTGCAGCAGCTTACATCAATGAATGATCGTAATAATGAAGAAAATTACATTGTTTGTGGGAATCATTCAGAAAAGCAGTTTGATAGCATATAAGAGGAATCTTGTGTGGTTGAGAATCAGTTGTCTAAAGATATAGAATGTTATGATGATCATCAAACTAATCATGTCTTTTTTTACCCTATAGTTGATTACATGGAAAAGATTTATTGTTCAGATTTCCAGTTTTATTTTCATCTTGAAGATCAGTTACATCTCATGTTGCCTCGGTTATTTCAATATCTTGTTTATTTTTGCTTCAAGCACAGTCAAGAGATTCAAGTGTCAAATCAGATCAATGACTTGCTTCATTGTAAGTTTCATGTTCCTTGAGCTACAAATGGAGGTTGCAGCTGATAGGCTAGGTAGGAATGTACAAATAAGCTCAGGGTAGGATGACTGAGCATTTTTTAGGTACAGTTTGATTTCCTCTTGCAGAAATAATTAAACCTTGAGGAGCAAATTGGGAAAAATTTCAGAGTTTTATTCTAAAGGATGGATAGCAGCACTGGTGCTACTAGCTCTTAGTGTACCACTGGGGCACATTATCCCTAGTGGAGCCACCGTTATCACCCAAAAATTTTCAAGAAAACATCATTGTGTCAACTCTGCTTTTGGTCATGATTTCAAGGAGGTCTAAAGGTCATTTTAGTCTTGATAATGGGTAGGTGATAGGTTAAGAGTCTCATTTTCATATCCAAATAAAGTTAAATCAGCCTTGTTCCATGTCTTAGAAGTCTCACATGCTATTTAGAACCCATATTTTTAACCATTTTGAAAACTGTGTTGAAAAATACCATACACAGTAATCCGCAATTTCGTAGCGCAGCTAGTTCAAAAAAGGTGATTTTCACTACGAAAACAACTAATTTCGTAGCGTGCTAAGAGACAAAAACCCTGTTATTCTGTTTTTAGTAGTCAACTTCCAAGGGGGTTCTTGAGCAATCGAAAACTCATTTTTAAAAAATAAAAGAGGTTTTTCTTACAAACATTATTACCTACAAAAACCTCCTCCATTTTTGTAATAACTATTAAGGATCAAGAGATAGGAGCTCAGGAGTGCAGCCTTCTTTTTTAGGAAAAACAGAGTTATTTTTATTGGTTGATGAAGTGGCTGTTTCTTTCCACTCCCTCATTTTGTCACCTTTATCTCCACATTAAAATATCATTCCTTAAACAAGCTACCCATGTCATTTACTTTTCAACCTTTGCATATATCAGTCAGCTATCACCTTTGAAAAGTTAACTTTTTGACAAACAGCTTGCTGTCCAAAAAGTTCTTTACAGCTATCATGTTTTTAAGAGGGCAATTTGAGTTATAAAGGGAAATTTCCATGAAGATGAAAGGAATAAAATAAGGCTATCCTGTATGACCTCAGCTTCACACAAGCTTTCATCCAAACAAGTTACATGTATTTCTACCAGGAGTTGCAAGGGGATTTGTGTGTTCCTTGGACTGTTTTGAGTTGTTGGTTTCAAAAGGAATTTTCAGGAAAATGAAGATGAGTTTCAAAAATCTGAAGGAAAGTTTTTCTAAGAACTTAATGATGAACCTCTTTCAAATTTCTCCCAGGTGCTACCGATTTGGAGATTCGAAGTTTCCTTTGAGACCTATTTGCAAGATTCTAAATTTTCTTGTTTTATACATGATTTTATAATGCCAATTGCTGAAAACTAAAGCTGGTTTTCAAAAAATTGAGAGAGGTTTTTCTTAGAAACATTATTATCTACAAAAATCTCCTCCATTTTTGTAGCAACTATCATGGATCAAAATACATGGGCTCTATCTCAACAGCTATTGTTCAGATAAAAACAGTGCAAAAAATGATAAATTTATAGGACATTTTTGACATAAAAGAGAAGAACATATGTGAAGAAGAACATCTCATAAGAGTAAGTTGTTTTGATTCTTGGTGATCATATCAGTCTTTATGAAATTTTGAAAAAATTCGCAAACTACAGATTTTTGAAGGCCGTGTTGAAAAAGAGCATACACAGTAGTTTTGTAGCGTGCTACGAAACTACTGAAGGTGACCATTGAGCACCTTATGGATGTATTTCGAAGGTAAGGTCTAATAAATTCCAAGTTTGACGATTTCTGGTAAACATATGAGGATCATTGATGAAGTTTTAGATGGAAATGATGCGGAATGGTTCAAAGAAGTATTCCATAAGTAATATAAAAGTTGTGCTACAAAAACAGGCTATTTACGTAGCACAGTCATGTTTTATTCTCTTGTTCATCTATTCGAGATTCCCTTTCTTGCATAGGTGGACAAATGAAGTTTCTATGGATTATTAATGCATGATACACGTACACCAGCAAAACTGTTTGAAGATAGGCATTAAGGATTAAGGGCCTTAAAAGGAGGAACTTTGTCTCCTAGTTTTCAGGACAGTTAGGTCATGACTCAGCACATTTTGCAACAGCACTATGGACATCATCAAACTCGAAGACATGGGTTGGCAGCTGATTAAAGAATGGATTGAAGTCATAGATAAGGTTGTTAAAAGCATGATTTAGGAGTTTCACCCTTATTTGTATTAGGACTCTTAAAGACAAATAGTTGTCAAGTTGTAATTAAGTCGTTTATTTTATGAAAAGATAGGTGTCAAAGTTAGGAATTCGAATTCCCCTAGAGATGGATCCAAGTATCCAAGATTGTAAAACTCTATATAAAGCTTGAGAATCGAATTCCTCAAGGTTGGAAAATGTTATAGAAAAGGACTACTTTTGTAAATGCTTTGAAGGGACTGATATATACAGAAGCAATTTAACTTTTCTGAATCTGAGATTCTTAGTGTACTTCAGTTAGCTCTATCTTTTATCTTTGATATGTTTTACTTCCATAGTCTTAACGCTTATTACTCAGAATTAATGGACGAACATGCTCTGACTTCCTTTAAGTGTTAAACTATGGTGAATTGAGTTCTTGGGTCATATCTTTGGATGTTTTTCTTCAATGTTTTCATACTTATTACTAAAAATTCATGCTTATTCATGCTCTGACTTACTTTAAGTATTAGATTTTGATGAATCATTTTTAATACTTTCCTTTTGAATACCTTGATGTATCATTACTTAGAATTCATGCCCACATGCTCTGACTTCTATGAACTTCAAGTTATTGAGACTTTCTTGAATGTGTTACTCTTTCATTGAAGTATATACAAGCCTCAGTTCATAAGAAAAGCTATTTGTTATCTTTTTCTTTGTCACTGACTCCATAGCCCAATGGTAGCAAGTCTCCATCTTTCAACCTATAAACATATAAAATCACAAACCATGGAGTTAGACATCTATCTATATATTTAAACAATATCAATAACCCTTCAGAGAGCCCTCTCAGGCTGAGGAGGCTAAGCCTCAACCAAAATATTAGTTTGAAATAGTTACTCAAAGTCTACTTGATCAGCAGCCTATCAGGGTCAGATTTTGTGATAACAAGAAGCAAGGTTTCCTAGTAGAGACAGTTTGGTATTTTGATGTGAAATACTATTTTTATGTACATGTTGTGTTGTATACATGTATTGTGCCATGTGTATTATGTATGTGTTGTGTTATAACATGTGTATCTGTTGTGTTGCATCATGTGTATGTGTAAATGTGTTTTGTTGTACACTATGTGTATGTGTATGTGCTGTATAATGTGCTGGGATAGGCAGGCAAAACAAGTAATTTATGAAGAGAAGAGAAGGGAAAAGAAGTGAAGTGGATTGATTCCCAGGTTCCTTGGAGACTATGGGTTGGGATATAATCTTTGGAGCCCTGTAATCGATTGGGTTCATTGGAGGCTGTGGGTTGGGATAGAATCTCTGGAGCCCTATAACATCTTGGGTTCTATTTGGTCAATTTAGAGTGTCCTAAATTGTTGTATTAATTGTCAATCTGGGAGTCATAAATTGATGAAGTGCGGCGCACTATATGTGCAAGATAACCTATTTCTTATTTTTTTCTCGTTTTCTCGTTTTTATTTTGTTTTGGGCTTATTTATGTTAATTCCCTAATGTGAGATGGAAATTCTAAAAGAAAAGTATGATATAAATGTTCAAGGCAATGATGTCCTTTAAAATGATTTTCAAAACTTAAAACTTTTAAAAAAAAGGTTTTAAAACATGCAATGATGAAACTAATTCCTGAAAGAGAGTGAAAATGTGCCACTATTCTAATTAAACAACAGTGAGCTAGTGACCATGAAACCCAGTATCCTTGCTGCCATGAAAATATAAGAAAAATTGAACCCAAAGAAATCCAAGAATTGCAAGCAAAGTAAACTAAAATCACAATACATCAACTCATATTCTGACCCCTCACCATTCGACTCGCTCTGGCTTTAGGAGGTAATCATAAACAACTTGAGAAAATCTGATATCTAATTTGCAGAAAATAAAACTAATATCAAACTACACACTCATACTTCAATCCCTCACCATTCGACTCGCTCTAGCTTTAGGAGGTAACTGAGAATGACATGAGAAATTCAATAACTAACTTGCAGAAAAATAAACTAATATCAAACTACGCATTCATACTTCAATCCCTCACCATTCGACTCACTCTGGCTTTAGGAGATAACTGAGATTGACATGAGCAATTCAATAACTAACTTGCAGAAAAATAAACTAACATCAAACTACGCATTCATACTTCAATCCCTCACCATTCAACTCCCTCTGGCTTTAGGAGGTAACTCAAAATGACAAAACTATCTATCTTGCAGAAGAGTAAATATCTATCTTGCAGAAGAGTAAATGAGCAAAACTAAAATAAATAACACAGTGCTGGAACTAAAAACTAAAGGAAATGAATCAGCAAAGGACAAGAATAATTCCATGTCATTATTCATTAGAAAACTATGTGCAAATGCCTAGGCTGCCTATTGTGATCTGAAACAAAAGCATTGATCAGTTAACAACATATAAAATGTGAAAAGCTATGGACAGCTATCAAACATTAATACCATAAGAAATGTGATATATATATATATATACAAGTGAATGATTATGGCATAAGGAACATAAAGAAATAAAGCATGAAACTCTACAGTAATAAACAAGACCTCAGCCTGTGCAGGGGCCCTCTGCACAATCCTTGGACAATCAACGATCAACCATGAATTGAGCTCAGAAACAGAGTCTTCTCATGTTTTAAAATGCAGTCATAACACAAAGATAAAGTTACGGTACAGTGGGCTCGTTAACAGTCAGAATTACATCACCAAAAAACTAACTAATATGCGTATGAGAACGCATTATTTATAACAGAGGATGACCTAACTATTTTCCTACATTTTGTGCTGATAAAAGACATGTAAACAACCACGTCCCGAGATTTAGCATTATGGCTGCCATGAAGGTTCAATCTTTGGAGGGTGGCTGTTGGATCCGATTCATAGAGCAGTCCACAGGTGTTAAATTGTCCCCTAAGATCTAGGAACAACCACGCAAAGCTTCACGTGGTGAAAAATAGATTTTTATCACTGTAGGACTCTTAAGTTGACCACCATTTTGCCCACTATTGACTATGGCCTCTTCTAATGAATTTGACTGAGCCAATAGGACTCGGTCCATGTCCATGTCGTTTGCAACTTGCCCATGTGGCTCGATTCACCTGAAGACACTTGCAATATAGACTTTGACAAAACAGCTGCGGAAAGTTGGGCTGGCTACGGAAAGTGGCAAGATTCCGCGGCTTATAAACAAAAATCTAGTTCAAATAGCAACACAAACACATAGTCAAAAAACCACTTTAAATGCCCTTTTTTTTAACTAATATGCAATGCTACTGATGACTTAGGAGGTTCAGATGAATGGGAAGAAGCTAGAAAAAGGTGTAGGAAAGATGCAAGTTTGGGACTCAACATACCCCCACTGTGAAGGTGTTGCATGTCCTCATGCAACCAAAATTTTGACTATCTCCCCTTAGAATCATTTGTTCTGAAGCTTCTGCCAGTACATCCAGACCTCTTCCTCTCTTTCTTGGTGCTACTAACATCTTGGGCTTCTTCATCAAGCATCTGAATTTAAGATTAATCAGTGCTCTACTTATCTTCTTGCATTTCTTCTTCAATTTTCTGTTCTTTTTGTGCCATAGTCCAAGGTGTAGCATAGTGTTGTCATGGATGATCTTGTCTAGTCTACTCTGCTCTTTGAGTGCTTCATTTTCATTTTTAATATGTCGATTTAAAACGTCCAACTCAAAGATTTCTTGTTTCAACAATTGGACTAGGGCTTCTTGTGCGGCTGAGTGGATGAAGTGATGGGACCCATGGCTATTCTTTCTAAGGATTCTATGTAATCATAAACATGTTGCTGTCTTGGATCTATTTCAAGTGTCGTTTTCCTGGGGTTGTCCCCAAAATGCTGTGGAGGAGAATTGACTTCAAATTTTGGCCGAAAAGGACTCATGTCATCATCTTGAGGACTAGTTTCAACATTTGGCTGAGAATGAGGTGGACTACTACCAGCTGGAGTTTGTTCAGGTGTTCCTTCTCCCAAATCAACAAAATGGGGTCCTTTCGTTTGTTCTTTTCTCCATTTTCCCTTAATCCTGCTGCTTCTTCTTACATATTGCGGACTACTGTCTTTTTCCTTCCATTTTCCTTTCCCTTTCTTTTTGGCCATAGCTGACTGTTCCCGAAGGTGAACTAATATATCAGACAATACTTGATGGTATTCTTCTAAGGAAGGGGTTTGATGCACAGCCTCAATGCTTCTTTTCTCTTTTGATTTTGTTGGCTTTTTACACTCAGTCTCTTCCTTCCTCCTTTTAGACAATATTTCTTCTCTACTAGTTCTCTCAACTGTGTTAGTAGGAGTCTTTTCCTTCCACCTTTTAGATAGTCTTTCTTCTCTACTAATTCTCTCAACTGTGTTAGTAGGAGGGCTTTGAGTTTTATCATATGTTCTCTTTCTTCTACTTCTTTTTGATGTACTCCTTTAGGGGTTTCTTGGGGTTCTTCAAAGAAATTTCTAATTAAAAATTGCTCCCAAGTATCCCTTTTCTCCTTTAATTGTTTTTCTATCAGGATTTTCACGAGACCATGGTGATACAAATGTGGTTCTACGTCATCTAGATGCTTTTGGATAGTTACAGACATCTTTTTCAAACTGTTTAGTAAAAAGTATGGTAGATTAAGGATCTGGTTGTCTAGGAAATTCATTAATAGGCGTGCATGATACATGTACATTGCTCCAAAACGTCCCTCACAGGTGATAAATTTTTGAATAATTAACAATAAGCTAGCCCACTCTTCTTTTAAAACATGAACAGGAATTCCCTTTTTGAAAATTGTGACATCCATACTTGGGTCACGTAAGATGTTGGGTCCCTATAATACTAGTGATTACCCCATTACTATTGTAGTTGTACCCCTTAGTAATATTGTTGTGCCCCTATTGCCCCCATATTGTTATTACTGTGCCCCATAGAATCCCTCTATTGTTATTTTTGTGGATTTATATTATTATTGTTAGGTCGATTGGATTATATTGTGACTCCTTAGACTCCTATATATAGAAAGGAGGTTTTGTAATTTCAATCATCCAAGAATTGTTCATTTATGTAATGTAAAGGAGGTTGCCCCCTAGAAGAGGCTGAATTCTAAGGCATTGATCTATCTTTTCTATCTTTTCTTGAGCTGGTTTCATAACATTTGGTATCAGAGCTTTGGATTCTAGGGTTTTGCTGCTCCAAACAGGTTATCGTGGCATTTTCGCTATAACTTTTTTTTTGCGACGTTTCAGAAGTCGAAAAAAAACCCATTTGAGAAGATATTGTGCTAATTCTCGGGTCCAAATTTCAAAGCTTTTTGCACAAGATTTGCGGAGATATGATCTAAGGAAGTTGGTATTTTTGCAGATTCCTAAATTACATTCCAAACAGGTGACCTGGGGAAAATCCTCATAACTTTTTCTCTGAGCATTGGATTGAAATTTCGTAAGACAGTGCAGAAAGGGGACAGACTATAGTTTCTTCGATATATTTTTTAGAGCTAAAGGTCGAAACAATGACTCATGGCACGTCGTACAAGTTCTCTCTACTGAACTAGTCTATAATTAGGTCACTATGGGAGATTTCACATAACACTTCCTTGGAGAATCCAATTTGGATCAGACTGGTGGTATTGGAAAGAGGACACAGAGAGCTACCACATGTCGTAATTTCAGAACTGGATGATTTGAATGTACAGAGATACATTAAAGGCAATATTTAGCTCCTACAAAGTAAAAAAAAGGTGTGTAGATTTTTTTAAATTTTTGCTTAAGATTGGTTTGAAATTTATTTTGAAGGAATTCAAGGGGCATAGTAGAGCATTATTATTGGTAACTGATGCCCCGAGGAAAGAAAATGCAAACACCTAGTAAGGAACCTGAAAGCTCTAGCATGAATCATGAAGAAGAGGAAGAAATGCAACATGATATATCAAAATTACAAGACCAAGTGCAACAACTATCCCTTGCACAAAAAGGAACAGACTCTAAGATGGATGGTTTAAAGAAAGGTGTAGAAGCTACGATGGATTGTTTAAAGAAAGGCGTAGAAGCTAAAATGATTGACGTGGAAGCTAAAATGGATGATTTGAAGATAAAATTGAAGACAGGCATGGAAGATTTGAAGACAGATTTAACAAAGTTTCTACAAGAAATGCTTACTAATGGTGAAAGGGTAGTAAAGGAAACTCATGATGAGAACAAAAGAAATGTTAATCATGATTTCATAGACTCTAATGTGGGATCGAAGACACACCATATTCCAAAAATTGATATGAGGAAGTTTGATGGCAAGGATCCCGCAACATGGATATTACAGATGGAGCAATTTTTCGATCTCAATAATGTGCAAAACACACAAAAGGTACGTATGCCAACTTTATATTTGGAACCAAATCAAATTTTATGGTATCAATGGCTTTGCTCTCGTAAACAATTTATCACTTGGGCAATTTTTACGGAAGAATTGATAGCACATTATGAGAATACAAAAAGCAACACTTTTTTTAGCCAATTGATAAGTCTCAAACAAAAGGGTTTAATAATGGA
>APFE030127879.1:253721-267602 GCA_000404065.3 Pinus taeda | reverse complement strand
GTAGAAAAGGCTAGAGATGACTACAATCAAGCCGAAGAAGATATCACAACCTACCTTGAATGGCAAGATTCGAAGTCAGGAAAGGAATCCAATTTGCCTAGGATACTGGAAGTCCATAAAAACATATTGTTTACAGAATGGAAAACACAGGTATTAAAGGCAGAAAGGGCAGCATCAAGATGTGCATTAACTGCTGGTAATTTGGTTGATCTAGTAAATAATACTCTCTATCTAGCCAAATATGATTTCCCAATGCACGCCCGGGAAGATTACTACAACAAACACATTGGAACAAACATGCTACCCTGAGTTAGAGAGCAAAGCAAGGTCAATTACCGGGGTCGACACTTTAAACATAGAAGCATATTGGCGGTTCCTAATCAAGCCGCATGAACAACGATCTGCTATCAAATGCCTAACCGATGCCGTTCAATGCATGATCCCCGACATCCAAGACTCCAACTACGCTGCCCAGCTCAGTTCCCGGCTCAACAAACCTCCTGAAGTTGAGCCAATGCTCGCCATCAATCAACTTAGGTTCAAAGGGAAGCAGCCGACAGAATGATTCATCCTCCAGCTCCTCGGATTGCCAGCAAAAATAGCAACAAGAATTTATTGACATCAGCTTAGTTAGCTTTTCTGTTTTATAGATATTTAGATTAGCATAGTATTTATAGACCCTTTCATGTATTTAGAAAGGGTCGTAAAATTTTG
This sequence comes from Pinus taeda, assembly GCA_000404065.3. NCBI lineage: Eukaryota > Viridiplantae > Streptophyta > Pinopsida > Pinales > Pinaceae > Pinus > Pinus taeda. The sequence goes on along the minus strand of APFE030127879.1, from coordinate 266,888 downwards.
TATAAGACTTAACAGACTGAAGTTTGCACTATTGTGCTTCAGCCTCTATTCTTTTATGAAACTTGACCACTTGCTTTTACTTTAACGGAGAAATTTCTTGATTCAATTGTGCACTACTGTCATTGATTTGAGGAATGTTTATGCGTTGAGGCAGAAGCTACACATAGCGATTCATATCAGGAGTGGGTTGCTATTCAAATGGTATTTCTATCTTTTGTTTGAATTCATTCTGTGTATGTGAATTCGTTGTGTAATTATTTCCTGCTATCGTTAATTGTATGCATGCGCAACAATAGGAAATCTTACTCATGCCACTATTGGATGTTTATACGATATGCCTTATTTTTAATCATGTATGCGTTAATGGTATGAACGCTTAAAGTCTAGTAACATCGCTTTAATCATTGCGCCTAACTACTTAGGTACAGCAATCTTGAATGATTTAATATCTATGTCTAGATAAATGCAGTCATCTATATAATTGTATTTGTGGATATAGAACATCAAAAGCTACGCTTTAGAGTTCAAATAGACTCCCGGGATAGTTTTATTTACTTATATTTCTGTCAATAGTTTTAGTCATCCACCTATCGCTACTGTTATCTACGAAGTAATCATTCATCCCATTTATCTATTCCTTGGGAAACTGTTCCCATTATCCCCAGTCGGAGCCACTATCCCAAACGGAAAAGGAGCTGTACTAAGGTCCGGACCGGGTGGTTTCCCCCAATTTTGGTGCAACGATTTTCGAGGCATCAACATAAGGGCACAACAATAACAATAGTGGGCTTCTATGGGGCACAATAATAACAATACAGGGACTACATGGGCACAGGAATATAATAAGGGGGTTTCACTAATAACAATAAGGGGCTACACTAGTAGTATAGGGACCTAACATTTTCTGTGTTTGTGTTTCCATAATATTTTATGTGTTCCATTACTCTGTTATTTAATTCCTAACACAACGTTTGGAAATGGGGAGTCCAACAATAGTTATATCTCGTGCTCCACTTCCCTCTTGGGTGGTACCCTTTAGGCTCCTGGAAAGCATCTTTGTATGCTTATTGCAACTCTTCTAGTTGTTTTTATTTCGTAGTAAAACCATCCTGGGAGACCTTTGCTCTTACTAAATCTTCAACCTGATTCTCTCTTAAAAAAAATAGAACAAACTTCTTGCTAGAATTGATCAGTTTCTTGGCTTGGTTGGCATTTACTAGCAAAATTATCAACTTGGTTTTGTGCACATTGATGGTGAATGATTTTCCATCCTTGACAAGCTAGTACTAGTTTTCTCTTTGCATGAATATTAGATTTCGCATGTAAATGTAGCGACTTACAAACACCACTCCACATACATCAAGGGGAACTACATCCTGAAGATGAACCACTGTTGCTGGTTCGGAACGTCTATCAGAACAAAAAACTAATGCGAGATGAATCCGAAAGATAATCTACACAAATCATCAATAAAATCAACACTGATAGTAAATATAAATTTTCACTGTTTTGTTACTTTTAAATTTGCAACCCTATTTACCCATCCCAATGGATATGGTTTTGGATGATCAAAAACATCCAATCCCAATTTATTGACCATATTTGTTGTAATGAGATTTTCTTGTGATCCTGCTTCAAACAAAGCATAAATTTGTATCTTCTTCACTTGTATCTTTATGTGAAAGAGTGTTGTCATTTCTTTCTCTTCTTATTGTTGACGGCTACTAATATTCACCTCCTCTCTGCCCTAACGTACAAACGATATTCTCATCCATATATGAGTTACTTTCAATCTGGTTTCTCAAATCAATTTCCATGATATTGTTCTTCTTATTATCTTTCTTTTGTTTCTTCGAGTTAAGCTCTAAATGTAACTTCCAACACTTCTCTTATATATGATCGTTAATATTACAATGGTTGCTATGATCCTTTCAATGGTGTGTTTTGGTTGTCATCTTCTTATATTTCCCCCTTTCCACTTCTTCTTCCCCTCCGTAGAAGCATCTTGTCTCTCCTCCTGCTTCGATCCACTTGATTTCCCTTTCTTCTAGCCTATGTTCTCTAGGTATTGTGCATATACACAAGCCTCATCCACCAATATTGTCTTGAAAAATAGAACTTTCTTTAACAAATGGATTTTTAGATACCCTAGATACTTGAGGAGTACATCTAGGTTCTTTGGGGAAATACCTAGCATTATGGTCGTTTTTCTGAACTCTGTGGTGTAATTTTGTACACTTTACCACTGCTTCTGCTTGAAGTAGTGCCACCATATTCACTAGTCCTCTACATACCCAATAGGGTAAAATTGTGACTTTATGAGGCTTTTAAAGTCCTCCTACATAGTCATTAGAAGATCTCCCACAAACCTCAAGGTCTTTGTTTGGCTTTCCCACCAGATCAAGACATGGCCCTCTAAATTCAATGGTGCAAATGAAATATTTTGTTCCTACTCTATATTATGAACACTAAAATATACTTCTAATTGTTGCAACCAATGATTTTGCTTCAGAGAGATCTCACCTTGGTACGACTTGATATTGACCTTTGCTTCCATTTTGAATAGGGATTGTGAATGGTTCATGACACTTGAACTGTGTTGATCTCTCTTGGTTCCTTTCTTTGACTCGTTTATGTTTTTTCTCAATCTCTTAATTGGTCCTCTCCATTAAAAACCCCATATTCCATGATTAGCATGAGATTATTTCTCAGGGAATACCCGAGGAGATTCACATTATGGATTATATCTGCAACTTGTGCTTCTAGTCGCGAAAACATCTACTCTACAGGATCAAAAGGGTTATTCAAAGATTCAATGACCATGACTAAGATTTTATGAATTTTGGCTTCAACTATATATATCCCTTACAAATATACATAATACACCTAAAGAAACCTTCTCATATGCTAGTATGATCCATAAACTACTATGTATATTCCACTAGATAGTTTGTCACAACAGATATGATAAATTATACTTAAAATTTTGAAATCTACACTATGAAAGTTTATTTCTCTTTAGATTTCTAGATTTGTAAATTATTGTTGATTTCGTATGCATGCAAATTATAATTATGAAAATATAGAGACCAATGTAATAAAACTTACAAACCATGATTTGACACAAGATATAACCTGAGAATCCGTTTAAGGAGAAAACCCAACTGGAAGGTGAGGCTACTCTACTCTCTTTCTCTGAATAGAAGATGGTTGAGAGTTAAAAGAGGTAAAGTTTATGGCTTCTGAGCTACTAGAGTGCACAAATCCTCTATGTGTGCTCTCTCTATGCCCCTCTTGTCTATTCTGCTTGTCTATGGAACAAATTCACTCAAAAATAATGGAACCCCTTTTCCTCCTAGTGGCCTAGTTATAACACAACTTGGTAACCTATTAGTGGTTAGGTTTAACTCCCTCAACTCTTATCCATAGTTACAATATGGAATCTTCTAGATTCTTCTTCATCATGATCACGTGGCTAGTCCATTTTCCATAAATAATGGGGATTTATGTGGCATCCTCTCAAATTATGGTGGCCAAAACACGAAGGTCAATTTCCGAGTGGCATAAGCTTTGCATATGGACTCTGATTGAGGAAATTATTGTATCATTGCAAAGGTCACTATGTGTAAAATAGGGAAAGAAAGGTGCACACTAAAACAACAAAGTTTTACTCTTAGAAAATTATGTTTTATGCCTCAAAATACTCCCTAAAGGTTTAAGACCTCAATTTTCCAAACTGGGTCCGGCTGATAAAAATGGTCATGTGACCTTATTCCTCCTATTTTTCCACTTTAAGGCCATCGATATCAATGACAACAAATATAATGATCTAATCCTGATCAATACTTGTTAGCCTCACTCTCATTCCTACCTTTTTAGATTGGGTTCGTTCCTCATAGTTAGGAGCCAGTTTAGGCCTAGTTGATTGAGAGATTCTCTCCAGCTAGTTAGGCTCCTAGATTAGTGTATGGTTGAGATAGTTTCTCAACCAAAGTGTCCAAGATAGATGCACTATCTTGAGACAATTTTCCTCATGTATTTATATTTGTATTATTACCATGATTGTGTACAATAACATTATGAGAGCAATATATTGAGGCTGAGGCTATTTATTCCACTGTTTATTTATATGATAATTTAGTGCATTTATTTTGTTTAAATCCTTTATTGTGGTATTAGAGCAAGTTTAGTCTTAAGGGCCTAATAATTTCATGAAATATTTTCATGGAGGATTTGCAATTTGTAGCTGATGCTTGAGAAGTTTGATAGTGCCAATGGATCTATGTTTGGTAGTGCCAGTGGATCTATGCATTGGAGGGCCCCGTATTTTCAATCTGCTGATTCTGTGGATAGTAGCATGCTCCATTTCTAATCGGTATGTCAATGATTTTATTTTAATTGTAGAAATTACAACGAGTGGTGAGGTGTAAATAGATATGCTCGAGTGGACTCTAGCGTGGGAAACCCACTCACTGTGTCCTCTGGCTATACCTATTACCAATCTAAGGTTCCAACATAGTGAAAAAATGGCTAAAAGAGCCTATATTTGAATTTCCAAACCTGAATGCTGAGAACTCCAGGATGTTGAGAGATAACAGTAACCCTCAAATATAAAATTATCTTTGTTAGTAGGCTCTCTTCACAAAGATATCTTGCAAATCAGAATATTGTATCTCGTTAGTTATGTTATCAGAATAATGTTAATAGAGGGCACACCATTTTGTATGACTATACATTCGCTTGGTTCGCAAATTCGATCCATGATCTCTGCTTGATTTTTGATTCCTCAATAGTTGGCGGAGGCGGTCAAGGGATTTTATATTTCTGATCCTTGGCCATGACCTCCAGAAAGGTTGTAACATCCCTGTTACACATTGGTACCCGCAAGGTCACCCACAATCAACACCTTCTACTTTAATTTTGGTTGATGAAGTAGGAGCACCATTCCTCTATGTCAGTCATGATGGGGCGTGACTGAAAGGAAAGCATTTTAAAAGTGGGATTCGACTTAAACTTAGTTATTGGGCGATAGTTTCCTAAAAGCTCTAGATTGCAGTACCCTGCTTCTAATTCATCTACTTCATTGATATCCCCCTTCAATGAATTTACGTGAATGACATCTCTGTAGCTTGAACTGTCCTTTTCGGGCCCACTGGACGACGTAATTGGAGATGAATACAACATTCTTTTGATGTGGGAGTTCCTGAGACAACCAAGAGAAGGAATGTTATCGTCGTTTAGATCCATCTTAACCCTTGGTTTAGATCCATCTTAACCAAGAGCGGGAAGGTTTCCCATTCGATTGTCTAGCTCTCCCTTGTGTCAAGTTATGTGGAGCATGTTTGCAAGTGTGAGAGAAGACCACAAGCGTGCATCTTGAGGTGTGAAGTATTCATATTCTATTTTATGCAGCCCTCATTGAAATTTGAAGAGGTATTACTTATTTCGATCCATCTTTAGCTATTTATAATTCATTGAAGTCATGCTTTTCAAGTTTGTGGAGAAGGCATGGAAGAATTTATGTTAGTCAAGTTCATGGTTAAATTTGTGTTTCATCGCTAATTGTTGATCCATATCTCTAGAATAATTTATCACTGCATTAAAAACCATACATAATCAAACCTGCATTAAATGGTGGATTGACCTCTGCAAAATGAATTGATCACAGTACAACATAAATTGTTTGTCTCATTCCATGAAAATATTCTTTGGTTTGGCATCTTTTTGCGGCAAAGACTGGTGGAACTGTTGTTCAATAAGTGATTTTTCCTAACATTGTAATCCGCTGAAATAAAAATTTGTTGAAGCCATGCATAAATGGTGCAGTGAGTCAATTCAGGAAAGTGCGATTCAATGCAAGATGGAGATTTCCGTGCAAATATATATGGTACGCATAAAGATCTTTTTACATGCATTAAAATAATAGCCATTAAAAAGTGTAAAGTTAAGGTGGAGTGGAGTCATTTTTTTTAATGCAAAGTTTTATGATTATGGGAGATAATTAGTGGAGAAAACGCATTGAGAACGCATGAATTGAAGTTAAATGGTGAAAATTACTTTTGTAAATTTGGGTGCATTTTTGTAAGTTTGTAAAGGGTATGGTTTTTATTTCTAGTTTTGGAGGAGTTTGGAGTAATAGGTAATTTTTTATTTTTTGGATTGATAAGGGAATTTTTTTATAGAGAAATCCATTGTTGTATTTTGAAGAAAGTTTTTATTTTTAGGAGATTGAGGCGGTGCACATTTATTTTTGAAGACAAGTTACTTCAAGGGGCTATGAGCTTGGCATTCTCATTGTTTGAGAAATTTCAATCACGATGTTGTGAAGTTGAAGGTTGATGTACTCAATATTTAATAAATACATTTTTTGTGGTGTTGATGTGTCCTAGATCCACCCGAAATTAAATAAGGGGATCTTAGGTACACCATGAGTATGTTTGTGTTGGCACATGCTTTATGGATTCTTGATGTTGCTTATTTTTTGTGTCTAGTTTTTGACATTATCTTTGTAAAAAGATGCACATGGAGTACACAACAAGTTGCATGCACATAATAAATTATCTTCATGTAATCAAGCTAAAATAAGAAAAATACAAGCAATCAAGAAGTTGTAACACATAATCAAAGATATCAAGTTGTCAACAACAACAAAAATTCTACATGCCATTCAACATCATTCACTCAAGGAAATCAAGTTAATGAAGTTGTCATCTACATCAACAAACAACTACATCAACTTTTTGACAATGTACTTGCAACGTTTTTGTAAGAGTCAACTCAAAACAACATTGTAACTTGAAAAATTGTAATTTTTAAGTTAACTTGTAAACAAATTCAAATAAAATTGAGTTGAATTGTAATGATGCATTCTCGGTTGAAACCGACACCAAAGCTTTGAATTGATAGGGAGCCAATTAAGTCTAGTGAGTCCATCGTTTTCAAATAAGTCATCAAATTCATTTGAACCTATCATTCAAACCATTGTATTCATTTTCTTGGGTGCATCTTTGATAGTATTCGATGCCCTTCTTTTGATCAATAAAGTGAGCGTGTTCAAGAAAGTGCAAAGTTCACAACATCAAGCGAGCGTGAAACTGATTGAAGCAAGCATCAAGCGAGCTATTTCAACTCTAAAGAAAGAAAATGTGATATTCAAGCAACAATCAAGCCCGTTCATATCTACATCAAGCGAGCGTGAAACAATCAACCAAGCATCAACCAAGCGAGTTCAACTCTGATGCAAGCAAGCATGCAATTCAAGAAACAATCAAAACAAACATCAAGTGAGAGAATCATGCAAATATAAAAGCAAGCAAGCATGAAGTTAATGGAAGAAAATCAAGCGAGTGTGAAATTGATTAAAGCAAGTTCAAGCGAGTGTGTCAAAGATCAACATGGGTAAAGGAGAAAAACATCTTTAAAGTGCAGAGATGGAAATTAAAGAGTTGAAAGAGTGAAATCAAGAGTTACATAATACAATTGAATTATTGGAATGGAAGTTAAAGCAAAATCAAAACTTAATCAATCAAATCACCAGCGCATTAGAAGTATTAAAAGATTTTCAAATTGAGCTATAAATAAAATAAAAACTCATCAATGCACTCCAAATTAAGTTAAGTGAAAAACAAGATTTACTAGATGCACAATTTACAGAGAAGTTGGATGCAAGTTGTGACACTGAAGACCTTTTCTAGCAAGTTGATGTTAGTTGTGAAACAAGTGATCTTCTCCAACCATTTGTACTACTTAATGATTCAACAAGTAGTACCAAAGATTAAATTAATCAGTTTGATGTAGCATGTCAAACCAATGAACTGATAATAATTGATGCCTAGTGTGACACAAAAGATTTAATAAATCAAGGACAAAATGTTAGCAACAACAATAAGCATGAAGAATAACAACAAGACATTATTTACAAGAAAGCGATCAGACCTTGGGAAGAAATCTCCTTTAAAAAAGTTCGACATGGCCTAGGATACAGCAAAGAAAGCGCTTTGTTTGTTCCAGATTTCTCGAAACCAGTTCGCGTTGGTCTTCTCGAAAACCCTAAGAATTTTGTTAAGTGTAATCATTGTAAGCGAAATGGCCATATGGAGACTAAATTCTTTGACCTCCATCCTCGCCACCATTGTGGCAAGAAAAATCATTCCCCAGAAAGATGTTGCAAGCGAAATCAACCACCCAGAGTAAAGATCAATTATGCATGGGTTGATCCTTAGAAGTGGTCATCTACATCCAAACAATTTTCTCTGTGTTACCGAAGGATTCAGTCTCACATGAAGATTTCCATCACAACAAATAGTTAAATGAAGATGGTACTCTCATGCACCCGAAAGCGGAAGTACAACAGTGAAACTCTCCTACACCTGAAGGGGAGGAGTTCAGAAATCAAGTGCAGATGATTGTCTCTCCTTTTAGCTGACAAAGGGGGGAAATGATAATGGAATTGAAGATCATTATCAGACTAAAATTATCGACAACATCAGCAAAAGCAGCAAGTGGGCAGTCTTCATCAAATCAGCCAGTACGCATCGTCAAATAAGCTAGTGGGAAGTCAACATCAAAGTAGTCAGTGGGTGGTTATTGTCAACATCAAAGTAGCTAGTGGGCAGTCAACATCAAAGTAGCCAGTGGGAATTCTCAATATTTTGTCATTGGTCAAGCAAATTCGCCAGTGGTCGTTATCAACATTTTGTCAGTGGACAAAGGATGTTGATTGAAGGACAAATGCATCATTTTTCATCTTGGCACTTGATGGAGTTTTCAAGCAATTTTCTGAGATGTATCAGACTTGCAGTTGATTCATGTTCTCTTCATATTGGAGTTTTTTTAGACAGTGATTTTTGAGGATCAATAGTTTCAGCATGAGAACTTGGAAGATGGTTCCTGGTTCTTATTTTTGACTTATGATTGAGGGGGGTGTTGGGCAACAGATCCCCCCATAACAATTTTTTGGGGCTTAAAGCCCGAGTTTTGGTCAATGTAATGTAAAGACCCTGCGAAATGCAGACTCAGAGCGTGAAAGTCTAGGGTTGTCCGCCCTAAAATAATGTAATTTAATATAAAGTATGTCGGCCTACCCATGGTCTGCAAACCATGGGATTGTATAAATAGAGTGAGGCTCTAAGTGTAAAAGGCAACCTTGAGAGTTTTGAAAAGTAATAGATAGATGCAAAGGCATGGTTAGAAGATAGAAGTGAATCTGAAGTGTATTGGGTCGTAGTAGTAGGTAGAAGCTCTACAACTAAGTGCGCAAAGGCCTAGTAGAGTCCACAGCTGAGTGTGCGGACCCCTGCAGATGGGTGCGCAAGGCGGAGTCGAGTTTGTACTGGATCAAACATTGAAGACAACATTAATAAAGATCAGTTGGTGTAATATATTGTGCCTCTAGTTCATAGATCGGTATTTGAATGTTATATGTCGATGAGATCTATTTATTTATCTGCGCATACTTATATGTATGCTTATGATTGAGAATCTTCTTAGTAATTAATGTACAAACCTTAATTAAGGAAGACTTGGGTAGTAAACTTTGATTGTACTGTGACTGAAGCTACGTGAAGATGGTTCCGCAGAACGCCAAAAGCTTACTGTGTGAAGGTTGGATTATGTACCGATCTCCCACATCAAGACATCCTTAGGGTACAAAAACCTGGTTCTAGCACCCTCCCATACTACCTTGGGTGAGACCTCAGTCTAGCGGACTATTGCCGAAAGGCCCGGTAGTACCAAGATTTGCTTGGATAAACTCATTGTTGAACCTAGGTCAAGCCCCACGTAACCAATAGGGGGCGGGGGGGTTAGCCTCACTCTCACATTAAAAACAATTCTAAGTCCAAAATAATTAAATTAATTAAAATAATGAAAGTTAGGATTTATTCCTACCTTTCTAGATTGGGTTTGTTCCTCATAGTTAGGAGCCAGTTTAGGCCTAGTTGGTTGAGAGATTCTCTCCAACTAGCTAGGCTCCTAGATTAGTGTATGGTTGAGATATTTTTGTTGGAAATAATAATGAGAGGGGGGGTGAATCAGTATTATCAAGTCAACTATTCCTTTTCCAAAACAAATTATATACGCTACTTCAGTTAGTTAAACTCGCGTATATACAAAAATATGCAGAAGAAAAACCGCGTATACAAAGCAAACTTTTAATTTGCTTTATCTTTCTGATGATGATTATTAATATGTGATGTAGAATCAAATAACCAGTAACCAGAGATAGTAAAATAGAGCAGAAAGACAATCACGCACAAGAACACAAGATATAAGGTGGAAACCCAATGTGGGTGAAAACCACCTGCTGCAATTCGTCTCTATCTTCTTTTAAATTAGAAAACTTCTTTTACAATGTACTGGTGCAGTCCTTTACCAGTACACAGGCTGCAACTTGCAGAGAGCTACAACCCTCTCTCGTTCTCTAGTTTCTCCTGGAAGGGAGCTACAACCCCCTTTAGCTCTTGCACTAGCCAAGATACTAGTATGTAGTTGTTGGCGTACCGAAGGCTACAACCTTCTCTTTCTTCCAGGGACCACGTTTCATAAATTTTCAGACTGAATCCATGAACATCAATCAAACATCAAGAATTTCTCCGTCAACCAATCTCCTTTCCACCAATTAGATCTGAATCAAGTAGATACTTTTCTAACAGCTGTACCCAAAACACAGTACCAGAAACCACACACCAAAATCTGAACCCAGAACACAGCATCAATAAACAGAAGCAGCTAGATCACAACTTAAAGTATATACGCTATTTCAATAACCTCCAACATGTATGCATATGCTTCTGTGTTTGGAACAACCTGCGTATACGTTGTTTTCATTCACTGAACCGATGTATATACGCGCCTTCACTTCACTGAACCTGCATACAGATCTATAAACGATAATTCGATCTTTGAGATATTCAAAAACAATAATTAACCCAGATTATTAGTGTTATAGATCAAGCAAGCGCCACATATAACAGAACAAAATCATATAACGATATTATAATTCAAGCTTAAAGATTATGACCCATCAATAGAACTTATCCTTCTTCTTTGTGCTAAGGTTCCTCCTTTATTCAGATCCAGATCTGCACCATCACACAATTACCAGTATTCCAGATCTATCGCTTTTTCAGATATTCAATAATAATTCAGATGATCATTTGCCACAAGATCTCCTTCCTCTTTTATAGTCTTAGGCCTTCCACAATACCATGGTCCAAAACCATAACATTTCATTACCATGAACCCAAAACTAGGGATCAACACATCTGACGAGACGCCATGGTCCAAAACCATAGGTTCAAATCCCAAGGACTAACTACCATGGACCAAGAGTAAGTTCCCCAAAATATATGCGCTTTAGTAACGTGTATACGCACCTTAATCTAGATGAACCTGAGTATATGTATTTTTCTTCTTTCTGAGTGCTTGAACTGAGATCTGTCACCAAGTTGAGTTGCCATCAAGGACAACACCAGAGCCATAGCATTAAACCTATGCCATAATGCCAACAATCTCCCCCTTTGGACTTGATGGCAACACCAAGATCCTCTTTCATTCTCCCCCTTTGTCATCAAGGGAAAAGGGTTGTGCTCCCCCTGAGTACATGCTGAAACCTTTGTCCTGTTGTGCTGACCATGCTCCCCCTGACTGCAGGCAAGATCTGCGAACCATGACATATACATCATAAAAGACCTTCCTATCACAAAAAGACCCAATACATACATCCTTCACCCAACCAAGTGGGGATACATCAGAAAATTACATATGACAACCAAGTACATTGCATCTTCATCCCAAGCATAGTGGGGAAACCAAAAATAGGCCGTTACATGACCTTGACACCATAAAAGAGATACATGACATAGAGACGAAATATGTAGAGAAAGACTTATGAATGTCACCAATAACTGATAGCAGCAACATCTGTCAACCATCATTTCATATCAGCAACCATGATTTCCTTCCATTCTCCCTCTACAATTGTTCCACCAATAACAGCTGCGAACTAGAACTAAAAGCTTCTAAGACAATGCCAATAATGCATCATTAGAAGTTTATATGCTCCCCCTGAACCAGTGCTAGATGGTCTCTAGCAGACCCATATCAGAAAATTTCCAACCAGAGCCTGTCCCTTCTGATATCCATCAAGCCTCCATATACGCTACTTTCTCTGCCCAAACCTGCGTATGTACGCAGATCCTCCTCAGGAAACTTGCGTACACTACTTTTTCTCTGAAACAAACAAGTTTAATAGCAAGACGATGCATCAACTACTCTGAGCTTCTGTCTGAGATATTCAAAATTTTCCCTGGGCAGTGGTTTGGTGAGAATATCAACAACTTGTTCCTTAGAAGGAGCATACTCCAATTTGACCTTTTGTTCCAACACTTGTTCCCGGAGAAAGTGATACTTGATTGGTATGTGCTTGGTCTTTGAATGCATGACTGGGTTCTTTGAAATGTTGATTGCACTTGTATTATCACTAAGATGGAGATAGGTGTGTACAAGTGATCTGAAAATCCTGCAAGGTTTGCATCATCCAAAGGAGTTGAGTGCAGCAAGATGTAGCTGCCACATATTCCACTTCAGCTGTAGATGAAGCAATCGAACTTTGTTTCTTGTTGAACCAAGATACTAATCTGGAACCCATAAAGAATGCACCACCACTTGTACTTTTTCTGTCATCCACGCTTCCAGCCCAATCTGCATCTGTATAAGCATGAAGAGTGAGATCTGTATCTCTAGGGTACCATAAGCCATAGTTTTTGAGTTCCTTGAAGATACTTGAAAATTCTCTTTACTTCCTGAAGATGAGTTTCCTTAGGATTTGCCTAAAATCTTCGAACTATTCCAACTACATGCATGATGTCTGGTCGGGTACCTGTTAAATAAAGTAGACTTCCAATCATGGATCTATAAGTTGGTTGATGCACTGCTGCTGATTCATCATTTGTACTGAGACTGCATCCTGTAACCATAGGGGTACATACTGGTTTTGAATCTTCCATGCCATACTTCTTCAGAATCTGCTTGAGGTACTTGGTTTGAGACAAGAAGATACCGCTTTCATTTTTTTGGATTTGCAATCCAAGAAAGTATGTCAGTTCTCCAAGCAAGGACATTTCGAATTCTTTCTGCATCACCAAGGCAAAGCTTTGACTCATAGCT
>APFE030127879.1:233988-244635 GCA_000404065.3 Pinus taeda | reverse complement strand
CCCCTCGTCTTTCTTCTCGTCCGCCATGGGAGGCCGTCGGGATTTGCGAGGCTGGTCTTGCAAAGGTTCAACCAGTTCAAGCCCTAACTCCTTATATCCCGACCTTGTTGGGGACATGCAAAGAAAAACAGAGAAAAGCAGACCGCTCTGATACCACTGATCCGGATTTAAACAGGAACGCAACAAATTACAGAGATAACCATATACACAAATATGCAGTGGAAATAATACTTCAATTTCATTAATGGAGAAATACTGAACATGCTTACAATCAGAAATGGAAATAAACTAGCTAGGGCGATGGTAGCTATCTCTGAGAAGAGATGTGTGGGCTACATGCCTCTGAACTGACTTACAATGAGGCTCGAAGGCCTATTTATTGTTGAGAAACAATGAAAAACCCTTAACATTCCAAAACCTAACCCTAGGAGATGAAACGCCAAACTGTGGGCCCCGTTTGGGGGTAAGTTGGTACATCAACTTCCCGGGGTCGTAACTTTAGCATATGATCTCCGTTTGACGCGTAAAATAGCTCATTAGAAATATCTATTCGAGCACTATCATTGTTGGAACGGGCAACATCGATCCATTGCATGGACCCATGTTGCCCCTGGATTCCCCAAAAAACGTCGTTTATGGCCTCAAAACGGCTCCGGAAGTTCAGGACCCAAAAAACTGCTAAAAATAGTAATTTGTGCTATAATTAAGGAAACTGAAAATGATGAAAGAGACAATGATGGGGGTCCAGATGGACTTGGCAGGTGGCCACCAATATCTTCCTGGATCAACTGTACAACAATGCACTAGGGGTCTCAAGCAAGTTCGAGGAAGTCAAGGATGACTGGGATTTCAATCTGAACAAGCCAACCTTTTCCAATGATTTACCTCATTGGCTCTCTACCATGTGGACCGTTTGATTTTTGTAGGTTGTCGCCTACTAATATTTTGGTTATTACTTGGTTATGGTTAAAGGTAATTTCGGTCTGTGTCCTATATACAACATATTAATATTTGCTAGTCTTTATATGTACCAATTTTTGTTATGGGTCTAATCTTTGTTAGTTTTAGTTAGTTTGTCAAAAGGTACAAAGGGTCTACATATCTCTTGGTCAGATGAAAATTCTATAGTGTATCCCCCATATATCTTTGTTGCGACCGGGCATAGATTTTATATACTATTACTCACTTTTGTTTAAAAATAATATTATATCTAACAAATCATCTTATTATAATATAATAATGTTATTTTAACGTTAATGCTATTATCAATATTAATTTTATTAATAACATTTATGTAATAACATTAACATCAATATTAACAACAATAGCAATATGAAGAACAATAATACATAATAATTTGATATTACAATATGAAAAACAAACATGATGTCACAAAGTGATAAACATTGTCATACATCATTTCCCTACATCACATTGTGATGAGCATATTCCCACATCCCATTTCAACATAACCCTTCACCCTTTACCAACACCACAAAGAAGACTTGACATCACTATGTGACAAACATCTCCCAACATTACAATGTGATGGACATTACCTCATATCACATTATTATAGAAAAAACCCTCTCTTGCAATAGTATTAATAATCCCCAACATCAAAATGTGACAAACATAGCCCAATGTTGTAATGTGACTGACCTAATTTGACATTGCAATATTGCAAACATATCCCTCACTATGTGATGAACATATCCACCATCAAAATGTGCTAAAGATAACCATATATGACAACATGGTCAACCATACACAACACACTCAAGCATGGTTAACCATAGTCATCATGGTCAACCATGTTTAACAATGGAATAGCATAGCCAACCATGACCAAACATGCCCAATAATGGTCAAACACAGTTATGTGTGGACAATCATTGTCAATCATAGTTAACTTCAAACAACATGGTCAACCATGGACAATTAATTAGCAATGGTTAAATTGTTGAGTATGTTGGTAGTTGTTGTCATTGATGTCATGTCTAGTCATTGATGTCAAGTGATGTAAATTTTAGGGGGAGCTTGCTGAGATTTCAAGCATGACCCTTATGTTGTTATTGTTGTCTTGGTTGTTTCTATTAACAATGTGCCAAGTTGATGATGACTTGGTTGTTTTCTAAGTAGACTATCTTTGAAGGAATTTTGTCTGCAGGTAACTTGTTCAAAATCACATGAAAATTGCTTGGTAGGATAACCCTCTAAGAGGGATTTCCAATTATATATGGAATTTAGTATAGCTCCCTAAGAATAAAGAAAAATCTAATTTTAAAGTGATGGAGTCCAGGCATGGTTATGGTGGGTCATTGTTTCGATGGGGGTTAATGAATATTTGACCATCCATTCATCCAAGGGTCAAGAAATGTTGAGAATTTGGTGGATGAAAACTTATATGGATTCATTTGGGGATGCATTAAGGCATCCGGTCATCTGAGATGCATTGGACTGTGGAAAAAGTGAAAAGATTTGAATCCCATATTAGCGAATGTATCCAATCATTGAAAAATTTAGTCTCTTCGAGTTCATGGAGGCCTTTGGGACAACAACAGGGAAATGCATAAGAAAATTATGGGATAGTGAAGATCCTAGTGCCAAACTAGAGGTGGACCTCAAATGACATGGCAAAGTGACTTAGTAGAGATAGGTGGTAAATGATGACATCACACCCTTTGGTCATGACATATAATATGTTAGGGTCCAACCCTAACCCCCTTATTTATGTAATAGGATTGATTCTAGCTATAGAGTCAATAAAGCCCATATTAATAATTGTAAGTGGTTAACTTGCATTTAATGAAGAGACCACAGTTAGTTGCAAATGGGCCATGGTATTAGATAGATGGTATTAATAAGAACCATGATATTGCATGTATGAATACTATATAAAGGATAGAGACTCCCCTCGAGGAGCATCGTGTCTTATTTTGTAATTGAGCTCAGCTCTATTAGAGGTTGCCCCCTCGAAGAGGCAAGTGAACATTGCTTTTTGAATAATAAAATACTTGTTGTTATTTCTCATTCTATGTTCTGGGTATATTTCTTCGCATATTTGGTATTTTGGTATCGTCTTTTAGGTTAAGAGCATAACAAGTGGTATCAGAGCACTTTCTAGGGCCGGTGGGATCTCTAAACCACGGGATCTGTCATTGAGCGCATAAACCTATAGATTTGGGGAGGCATGCACGGAGGAAATACAAGAGGTGGTCATGCTTTTCGGACTCCCTTGTAACCCCTATGGGTACCCCTTCGAGTAGTAGCACATTAGATAGAACCACGCATGGACTGTCTTCCAAGTACCCTCTGGGTATATTGGAAGCCCCCTAGCTCCTTTGAAACCTCGCCATAGATAAATCATCGGCTATCTTGCTGCTACAGTACACCATGAACAGCACTCAAAGAGATTACTCGCGCATATTATAGGGTAGTCGGGTTGTATGGCTAAGGGTATGGTTGATCCTCCTTGGTTAGTGCCCTAAAAAATTGGGCTGAGTACTACTGTCAGACCCTTATGTATATTGCAATTTGTAGCACCTCACACTCTTGGAGACCATAGTTCCCTGATCTATCTCTCGATCACGCATAATCTTTGCTATATTAGATCTTGCAAGTGGGGTTTTGTCACCGCAACAGCGATCAGTTCCATCGTTCAGATCTATCAAATCAGCCATTCAGATCTATCAGATCCATCAGATCCACAGCAGCAATCATTTCTACCATTTAGATCTCTTAGATCCATCAGATCCGCAGCAGCAATTAGTTCCGTTGTTCAGATCTCTCAGATCCATCAGATCCACCATCCAAATCTGAGTAGTTGTGTGGGTTCCTATACTTGGGCGTGATTTTCGCAGGACTTTTGGCAGCATTAACATTTTTGGGATTCAGCTACTACAGTATTCCTTAGCAAAAAATTCTGTTCAGATTAAAAAAAATGTCTGAGACCCCCCGAGGAGCTTATTGGTGACTTAGCCCATCAAAATCAGGACGACGAGCTGAGCAAGGTGGTACCATTCAATTATTAGTGCCAAAAAATTCGAGCGGCCCCAAATTTCAAGTACATCAGATCAGTGCATGGTACAAACTAGAGCTCAAGCTATGGCGAATGAGAGGATCGACAAACTTGAATCACCATTGAACAAGGTCGTGTTACAGCTGCAGAACTTAAAGGCAACACTCTCTAAGGGCAAGGTGGAGGCACGCGCGGAAGCATACACTGACAATGCAAACATTGAGGGCAAGTCTAGCTAGTCCCTTCACCTCTTTGGCACCCACCAACAATCCCATCCACGACCACCCAAGCTGGACATGTATAAATTTGATGGCTCTCACCCAGCCGCATGGATAGCACAAATGGAGCAATATTTCACACTAAATTACCTCCTGGATGATGCGACTTAGCTTAGTGTGGGTATCATGTACTTGGACAATAAAATATGGCAATGGTGGCAATGGCATCAACGTTGCTATGGAAGGCCCTTGACTAGGGAGACATTCAAAAAAACTCTTAGGAATTGCTTTGACCATGAATCTGATTTTGTGGGTCGTCTCACTAAGCTCCACTAGATGGGAACAGTGAACGAATATATTGCCGCTTTTGAAGCCTTAGTTTTCCACACTGGAGGTCTACACGATGAGTTCAATGTGGAATGTTTTGTCAATGATCTTAAAGAAGCCATACAAGCCCACGTTCGATTGCACCACCCTAGCTCATGGCTGCAAGCTTGCAGGATAGCTCGTGAAGTAGAACGTGTGTTAGTGACCCAGTCCAATTGCCCAAATTTCATCGCTAAGGGTCGCCCCCTACAGGCTCAAAACACTACCCAAACACTCAAGGTTCAAAAGGTGTCACTAGCAGAAATGGTGGAAAGAAGAAAGCAAGGATTATGTTACTACTGCGATGAGAAATACTCCCCCGAGCACAAATGCAAGGAGCCCAAATTCTTTCAAATTGATGTTGTTGGGCCGTGAATATAACCACTTTTTAACACTTATTTCATCCATTTTTACTCTTCTTTATCATGTCATTTATTATAATTTATTATATAAATCCATTTCATAATGATTTATATTCTTATGGATGAATATTATTCATTCTCCTTTATTTCTAATAAATTGATGATTATGCATGATTTTATCAATGATAGTTTTAATAAATTGGTTGTAACATTATTCACCATTTTTAGCCTCCAATACAATTTCCAGATTGAAGATTTGATCATTAAATATTCCAACTCAGAAATTCGCTGGAATAAGAAGTGACAGTTTTACGGTTGAGATTCTGGGAAAATGAAGAATAATCTGGAACATTCGGAACATGGGTTTTGTCTAGAATGGACCAAATTAACTTATTAAAAGAACGGTTTGCCCAAATTCATCTTGTATTGAGAGAAACGTAGGGTTCTTTGAGCACGATTTTCTCATATTTGCTGTGTGGTCGTTTTCCAATTCTCAGCTGCAAAGCCAAATTCGCCTTGCTCTTGTTGAAAGATGGATGGAAATATATTTTCTTGTTGATCAATTGGTTAGAAACAATCCAATATTGTTATGAGAAGATCATATTTACTATTTTATTTCTCCTCTTTATGATTATAAAAGGAGAGTGTATTATGTATTGGAGGAGGATGGCTGGGGAAATGCAAAATTATGGAATGATGGATTTGAGATTCAGAATTGAGGATGGCGAAGAGAATGGATAATGGCTAAGAGATGGAGAGATTTCTTGTTGTAATTATACAATTTCTCATCAACTCTCATTGAGAAGTGATCCACTGTAACTCTGCTTTGATGTTTTAATATAATTCTGGTTTTCGTTCCATCTTTGATCCTGGAGTAATCTCAAGCGGTGTGTCCCTGGAGGCTAAGGGCCCGGCCCTGGTGGAACACTCGCTCCTATACCATTATCTTTAGTTTGTGCATAGTTTTCATTATCGGCTTTGTTTGGTAATCTGATGTGTTTTGTTATTTTACATCATGGTTCTGTTATATTCGATTTATGTTCAACTGAGTAATATCGTTCTCTATGATAGGAATGTTGTATTGTTTATTCTGACTTTGTAACATATTACTGTTCCTTTAATCATTTATATAACGTTACTAGTCCTTACAGAATGCTATTGTTGTTCAATTGCAGAGTAACCGTGTTGTGACATTCATAAGTTGGTATTATTATATTCATCTATGATTTACACTTAATCGCGATTGTTGTTCAACTGACATTGTTGTTTCATTACGAATTACAATCGTTATTCTTTATCATTGAGATTGATATTTGTGGTATCAAAGTCAGATTATTGTTTCTCTTAATATTAAGGTGTGCCGTGTGTATTTTGGTTCATTGTACATTTATATTTGATCTTAAGTGTTGTTCTATATTTCATTTCTAATTAGTTGCCACTCTATTTCCGTTTGTTGTCTGATTTATCCTTAGAGTAAAGGTTGTTATCTGATTCCTGTAGGATACAATTGCTACATTTATTTCATTAGAATAAGGTTTTGTTGTTCATTACAGATTGTTGTTAATTTAGCTTTGTTGTTATTCATTTCCATTAATTTAGTGTTGTTGTTCATTTCCGGTAAATTAGCTTTGTTGTTCAAATAGACTTTGTTGTTATCTCTTTCACGCAAGGATTTGTTTTTTCCTTTTAAATGTTATTGCAACAAGCATGTTTATTCCATTTTTGTTAGCAACATTATTGATTTATCATTTTCAATTTATTGCTTTAGTATGGGTTGTAAGATCAACAACTATAAAGGACACTAGCTATCGCTGCCTATGTTCTCAGATTGTGGATCTTGTTTATGCTTGATTTAATTTATATCAGTTAAACAAGGAATGAGTTATTGCTACTGTATCCTTGAATAATAATTGTTGTGGTTTTTTCAGTGAATGATTTAAGTTTCAAAGTGTTAAGTTTATTTTAATTGTAAGTAGATTTTGTTTCAAACATTCATTTACTTTTGGATTTTAAGCACTACACTGCAAAACATTACTCTTGAGTAAATAACCACCTCAGATTGAGTACACTCTTGAAATAAAAAGTCGTCCCTGGGTTGACAATTAATGTGAGGATAATTAGGAGTTAAAAAGACACATTTTTATCGCTCAACATTTTGGCGCCGTTGCCGGGGAGAGCAAAGAAAATTTTAGGGGTGAATATTCACCCTCTGGTGAAATTAAGGGGTTTTAAATTTTTAGTGGGCGAATATTTTGTATCATAGTACATTTTTACAAATCACCTCAAATAGCCCACCTTATTTTAAGGGAGAGGGTAAAAAAGGTAAATTTAGCCCTTGAAATTAGGAGTTACAACCTTCCATTCGTCCATTTTCAAGAATAGGTTTTATTTAAGTGAATCCATTTGCCCATTTTCAAGAATAGGTTTTATTTAAGTGAATCCTATGGGCTAAAGGCCCAAATACCATATTTATAAAAGAGGTATGGTAAATTAATAAAAATATAAATAAATGAGAGGTATGGTAAATAAATAAAACATTTTTTATATTACTCCATAAGTCACCTTATATACATGCAAGGGTGTAAACAAATAAAAATATAAGTAAAGTGGAGTTATGGTAAATAAATAAAAATATAAATAAACTAGATGTATGGTAAATAAATAAAACCTCTTTTTATATTTAGTCCATAACCCTCATTCTATTATGAAGGCTCAAGAAAGAGGTTTATTTAAGTGAATCCCATGGGCCAAATACCATATTTGTAAAAGAGGTATGGTAAAAATAAAAATATAAATAAGCTAGAGGTATGGTAAACAAATAAAACATTTTTTTTATATTTACTCCATAAGTCACCTTGTATTTATGAATGATATGGTAAATTAATAAAAATATAAATAAACGAGAGTTATGGTAAACATATATATATATATATTTTTTAATACCATGCAAAAAACATTATAAACCCTAATATTAGTATTAATAAAAATAAAAATGGCACACGGTATTGACCCATGGTATTCACCAAAATGGCACATGGTATTGACCCATAGTATTCACTTGGAATGTAGCCTATTTAAATGGGGGAATTAAACCAGAATAGATCCATCTTTACTCTGGATCTACTAACCCGCGAGAGATTGCGTTGCTAGGTTTTTGAAATACCTCCCTCTTTGTACAAATAAAAACTACATTGTTATAGCTGGTAATTTCTTGAAGTGATTCATGGATAGATGAAATAATTGTGTGGTGCCAAATTTTACATAATATTGAGTAAACAAATTAGGAATTATATTTTATACTACGTTTGGTCCTGCATTATTCGTTTGTTTCTATAGTGCTTCAAGTATTTGTATCTTAAAGCAATTCTATTTTATATTCAACCCTGTATTATTCTAATTTTCATGATGTATTTTGTTATTCTAATGTCCTTTCAGTTATCTCTTTCCTATGGTGGTGTTGGATGTCGAGGGACACTTGATGACCGACATGCTTTATGCTCTGCAAAATGTCAGGTATTTTCTTAGTTGCATATAGAAAGATCAGAGAAAAGGATTTATCGCTATGCTTTAAATAATTATCCATGTCATTTCCAGACTGCCATTTAGATGTTTATCAATGCCATATTTGATATTTCAGTAGAGCTTGATGCATTGAATCTATTTTTTCTTTAGTGGGGTATTAAACCAGCTGAATTCTGAGTAGTGGGTTATGTAAAAAATTGAGCTTTGTTTTGTATTTGTTGTAAAAAATTGGACTGGGACTTTTATATGTTTGAAATTTCAGTAGAGCTTGATGCATTGAATCCATTTGTCTTTAGTGGGATATTAAACCAGCTGAATTCTGGGTAGTGGGTTATGTAAAAATTTGAGCTTTGTTTCGTATTTGCTGTAAAAAAATTGGACTGGACTTTCAACAACGGTTTGTGCAGTAAATAGCATTAGATTGTTGGGTTTTGTCCGAAATGAGGTTGAACACAACTTCTTGTCTGCAAAGTCGGTTGTTGGGCGAGCCACCAAAAGGTTCGTTGTATCCAACCGAGAAATCATGCACGTTATGTTTTTGGTTTGAAAATTATTTCACAACTATTGTTCTTTTATTGTACAATTTGAAATTAGATAAAACTTGTACAAATAAATTTTAAAATTCATATGATGGGTAGTGTAAAAAATAAAAACGTCATAAAAAAATTCCTTGACAGGTAGGGTCACCCGTCAAATTTAACCCCTGCTTTGAACCAACCAGTGTGGTTCATCGTCAGGACAAGTTGAATGTACAGATCTAGCTTTGCATATTAAATAGTCAAAGCAAAATATCCAATGGCTATATTTCATGACCATGTAATGGCTATGATGGCAACGACTTAATTTGACTGGGTAACGGTTACTTTGGCTAGGGGGATAACTTTTATTTAATTAAATAAGTTAAATTCAAAAGGTCATATTCTTTTTAAAGTAAATGGACCATTCTATAATTATAAATATAATTTAAAATAATCAAAAAACTAAATATAAAATAAGTTAATAGAATTATAATTAAATTAATTTAAAAATTATAATTAGTTGAAAAAGTAATCATAATAGATAATAAATTTGAGTTACTTAGTAAGTTTGTAATAAAAGTATTATATAAATAATTAGAGTAAAATAGCTAATATATTTTTATTCAAAAATAAGTTAAAGAGACTATATATATATATATATATAATAATTAATTATAAATTAATTAATTTAAAATTTAAAGTTTTTATAAAAGGTTATAAAGGATCCAAACTCCACAATTCCATTCTAACAAATTCTCATTAAAACACACACATATTAATCTCTAAAATACTATCTCCCAAATGTTATGTCCACAATTAAAGTTTCCAATAAAGAAGTCTATTTTGTTTTTATAAATTTAATTTCTTTTTCATTAATGAATTTTCAAATTTGATAAAAAGGTTTCAAAAAATTATTATATTATTTTATTCATTAAATTTTGAATATAATGGGTAACCATGTTAAAATTGAAATTTTGGGCTCTCTGAGCTTATAATATTTATTTAAAATGGATCTATATTGATTTACATATATTTTTCTTTTTCTTTTTCTTTTTTTTTGTAAATTTGGCAGATCTCTATTTACTTCTATTTTCAAAAGAACTTTTCACAACCATTTGCTATTGTAGGTGGTTTTCCTGCCCGAAGGAAACTAGGTATCCACTTCTCAACTTTAAATCCTGTCCAAAATTTAAATAAGTTCATTGCTATCCATATAGAAACATTGTATTGGTTGTCTATTCTACTGACTCTACTTATCAAAATAAACATAATTATACTCTTCATAGTCAAAACCATTTTTGAATCCAACTAGTTCACTGTGTCATTCCTCATTAGAGGATGTTACTGGTGTAGGTGCCTTTGCATTGGATCTTGGCATCTCACTTCGCTGCTCAATTCTCCATTTCAGGTCTCTCAGAGTTTGTTCAATTTTACCCAGTACTAAATTGTTTATGTATGTCTGGATCTAGATTGTTGCTATCTCCCATGGTAATTCTGCACTGGCTGGCTCTTTTTCTTTGTTTTGATTATGTGCCTCTATTTCTTCTCCCGCTGCATGCTCTTGGTGTAGGGTCATGGCCCGAGCCACCACATTCTTCATAGTCTAGTATTGTTGTATGGTTTGCTTGAACAGTGAGTGC
>APFE030127879.1:139187-231889 GCA_000404065.3 Pinus taeda | reverse complement strand
ATTGAGTAAAATATTCGCCATGCCTGGTGAGAGATTCACCAAAAAATTATATATACATATTATATTATTGATAAAATCGCCTTCCATTTTTCCTATATACCATGGAGATTCGCCCATTTATTATACTTATAAATTTAGGGGGAGTTCTTAAAATTTTCCCTGGGGGAGAGTGTAGCCATTTCCAAAGAGTAGTGTGCATCTGATGAGTGCTTGGTAGGAATGAATTGGGTATTAAAAATTGAAGGTAAGAACCTGCATACAGGAGCATGTAAAAGCCCTGCTCCCCCACCCGCTTTCCAATAGAATTGTTAAAGAACTTAGGGTAGAAATAAATGTTTGAATTTCTATGTGAATGACTAAAAAAAATAGAAATTTTGAAAAACAAATCTCATGATTTCACTCAAGTGGTGATGTAAGCACCACCCATTTCACTAACCAATTGACGGGAACATTTGAAGAAGGAGCCTCGAAAAAACACATGAAAAACATCTTCTATTATGGTAAGAAATGGCTCACATTTCTACTTTTGAATTTCCTATCAAAGATCTAGGAGGAGTGACACAAATGCACATAATTCCCCCATCTTCTCTACCAAATTTTCTTGGTTTGACAAATGAAGACCCAGATACATCTTTATTTGAGTTTGAAATACTTTATAGAGGATATGATTATTACATTAACGATCAAAGGTTGAAAGTGTTTCCTCTTACTCTAAAAAGAGCAGCTCTCCGATGGTTCATGAGCCTAGGTGGGAACTGCATCCAAACATGGGAGGACATGAAGAACATATTTTTGAAGAAGTACCAAGACTATTGTAAGGCCGATGAAGATATTTTCAATATGATACAAGGGGAATATGAAAACTTGGAGGACTATGTAGAGTGATTTCATTACAACCTTCAAAAATCAAAGCATAAGCATTTGGAAAAAGAGATCTTGAAAACACTCCTTCTTAAAGGAATCAAAGATGAATTTTTAGAACTCTTAAATCTTATAGGAAAAGGTGATGTTTTTCAATTGTCATATGATGATGTTTGTGAATTGTGCATAAGGTATTCAAGAGGAATCTCCAAGGCTGGTAAGGATCCTAGAGATGTTTGTTCTTTGTTTTCCAAATCTGCTATAAGAATAGGAGACATAAGAGCTGAAATCAATGTTTTATTTGAAAATTTTAAAGTTGATTTTATTAGATCTTTAAATTCAAAATTGGATGTTTTGCAGGTTCATAAAAATCAAGAATTTGATGAAGTTTTTTGCCCTCATGACCGAAAAGAGCATCCCATAGATAGTTGTTCTTCCTTATCTAGGATGGAAGTATCATATCAAAGAGATGAGGAAGCTGCAACAAAGTCAAAACCATGGAAATCATGGCCTACAGGTATTGTTCAAAACATTTCTTCTCCATTCTCTTACTTGCATAATCCATTATGGAATACTAATGTGTTAGGGCAGCCATGTCAATTTCAATATAACGACCACCAATCTTGTCTATAAGTTTGGCATGGTTCACCTTATGATTGCATGACTATTGTCCCTCATTTTGTAGCACAAACATATTCTCCATATTTTTTACCAGCTCTTCCACAACATCTTGCTTGCCCATCAAAACCATTCACACAACCCAATCAACCACATCATCAAAATGCTTCATTCCATACACAATTTCCTGCTCAACTAATTCAACACCCTCACCACAATAAACCAGTGCAACATGCTTACAGTGTGGAACTGCAAAATTTATCCACCCTTTCCACCCATTCTATCTCACATGCGCCATTAGAGAAAACTTACAATGAGATTCAGAATGTTTCAAATTCAAAAATTGTAGAAGTTATGGGAAAAAATGAGGTTTCTTTTAGTATGCATCAACAAGTCATTTAAAAGCTCAAGAACTTCATGGTATGATGGCTATGGGAAATCAAGAAAGTAAAGAATATATTGAAGATTGGTTTCACTCCATCACTTGTTTGCAGCATCACTCCATACTTCAACATTTTTTGATACCATTTTTTCAAGGGAAATTGGCTTCTCATACCTTAATATTCATTAATATGCATTTTTCAAATTTGGGTATGTGCATACATAAAGCCCTATTTTGAAAATGGTTCCATTGGAAGTACTCCTATACGTAGTCATTCATTTTCAAATCAAAATAGGTTAGTGTAGAAAATAAATAAATACATTTTGTTTTTATGTAAAACTAGTTGTTCTTTGTTGCAACACATTGTGAAATCAACATTCATGATAAATATTCTAATTTATGTGTATGTAGATGAATTGTATTGCAAATAATAATTTTACAAACACTCATATTCATTTTTATCATCAATTTGAAAAAATGCTTGAATATCATATTTTTTTGGCTTGCGGGCTTGATGAAGTTTCTGAAAACATAGTCAGGACAATCACGTTTTGAGGGATCAAAAGGTAATATTTTTAAAAACTGTTCCTATCCTAAGAATCCCTTGATGTCTACTTTCCAACCCAATTTGAATCACTCAATTTGGATTTGAAACGAAAAAAGTTAGAACTAAAACATTGATAGGGTGTCTAGCGGGCAGTTCAGGAACAGAGTCGGGACAGTCGGTTTTTGGAAGCCTAAATGAATGAACTTTTAAAACCTGTTTCTATGATAGATTCCCCTATGAATCTAGTTTACAACTCAATTAGAATCACTCATTTTTGATATCGTATGAGGAAGTTATGATCAAAATACTGACTGTCTATCGTAAATCAGCACTCTTAAAACTCTGTCTTTCTGACTGTTCCTTAGAGCATTTGACCTATCAATTCTTCTTGTATTCAAAACATGTTTCTATTGGAGATAAATAAATGAATCTACTTTCATTTCCAATTTGAATCATTCGAATCTGACATCAAACGAAAAAATTATGCTTGAAATATCAATTGTTGGTCTAAGCTAGAAAGTCGAAAATGACTGTTGTGCAGGCCGTTCTAAGTAAAAGTGACATATCATATCATTGAATTTTTAAAAAATGTTTCTACTAAAGATAAACATTTGAATTAGCTCTCATTTGGCTTTGGAATCACTCAAATCAGACGAAAAACAAAGAAGTTGTGATTAAAATACCATTGGTTAATATGGTTGACCACTACTCTCCCGCAGGTGACAAATAAATTTTACTTTGTTATTTTCTCCGTGGATTTGTTCTACAGAGTAACTACTTGTTAGTTTTTTGCATAATTATTGGATTAAGGGAGCCCGCGTACCTCTCTCTCTCCATGATTTAATGTTTTATTGCAGGTAGATACTTGTTTTTTGCAGGTCCTAGGAGAAAAAGAAGGTCAATATATGGACAAGTGATTCTTGAAAGAAATTTTAATGAAACAAGGGAATTTCATCCAACACATTACCCAGCGGATTCATAATAGAAGAAATGAAGAATTGATTTCCATTTGAAGATTCATTTCTTGTCACTACTGCCAAAACATTTTTCAAAGAGATCATTTTTTTTACATAACATCATAGCTGTTGTAACTTAATTTATTTATTTACATACTGTTTTTAAATATATATATAATATATATATTATATATTATATATATATATATTTTATTATTATTATTATTATTATTATTTTTTTTTTTTTTTTTTTTTATTTTTTTTTTTTTTTTTTTCAGCTGTTGCTTCATTCAAACTATAACCCATCCTCAGCATCAATACCCTGAACAACTACTTCATTTTTTTGCGTGCTTGCATTTTATGATTGTACATTTTGTTGTTCCTCTTCAAAAAAGGAACAACACTTTCGCACTTTGTTGTTCATTTTCAAAGGAACAACACCTCTGCATTCTGTTGTTCCTTTTCAAAAAAAGAATAGCACTTTCGCACTTTTGCTATTCATTTTCAAAGGAACAACACTTCTGCATTCTGCTATTCATTTTCAAAAAGGGAACAACACTTTCGCACTTTTGCTATTCCTTTTCAAAGGAACAACACTTCTACACTCTGTTGTTCCTTTTCAAAAAAGGAACAGCACTTTCACATTTTTGTTGTTCCTTTTCAAAGGAACACCACTTTTGCACTTTCACGTTTTTTCTGTTCCTTTTCAAATGAATAACACTTCTGCACTTTCACGTTTTTGTTGTTCCTTTTCAAATGAACATCACTTCTACACTTTCACGTTTTTGTTGTTCCTTTTCAAAGAAACAACACTTCTGCACTTTCACGTTTTTGTTGTTCCTTTTCAAAGGAACATCACTTCTGCACTTTCGTATTTTTGTTGTTCATTTCTGAAGGAACAACACTTTCACATTTTTGTTGTTCCTTTTCAAAGGAACAACATTTTCGCATTTCTTGTTGTTTCTCTTTAGGAACAACATTTTTTCACATGCATTTTTTCGTTGTTCCCTACAGGGAACAACACTTTTCGTGTGTATTTTTGCTTTTTGTTGTGCATTTACTTTGTTGTTCCTTACAAGGAACAACACTTTTTGAGTGTTTTTGTTGTTCCTTCAAAGGAGCAACACTCTGGCAGTATTTTTGAGAGCAACCCTTCCTTCCTCTTGTGAGATTATTCCTAGTTCATCTCAACCACATTTTGTTGATTCCCTTTCATGGCATGAAGTACACTACTTTTATGAGGACAAGAATTATGGATTCTATTGAAGTGAGTTAATATCATTCACGTTATGATCTTTAAAAGGACAACTCCTTGATGATAGATTCTTTTCAAAAGGGACGCAATTATTTATATACTACTTTACTACATTATTTTTTGTTGAACATGATATTGATTGATCATCTTAATACCATGTTAGTTCCACCTTTCTTGGTTATAATCTTCTCTATCTGTAATAAATGAGATTATGGGTATATTTTTTTCTATTGACATGTTCAACTTCTTCCACCATCCCTACTCTTAAGAAGTACTGAGCCTCCCTCTTTTTATCATAAAAATGTGTAATAGCAACAAAATTTTGTTTGCAGATGGAGAATAGGGGGTCTCATTACAAGCCAACCTACCATGTTCATAAAGCTGTAACAAAGTGACATTCCCATTATGGCCACCACACTAAGGTTATGATCCATTGAATAGACAAATTATCTTTGGAACCAGAGATCTCATCACGAGCCGGCCTAATCACTTTTGCTACATCCCAGTGAATGGCAGTGTGGTTATCTAGTTACCACGTCAGCACACTGATATCTTCTGTAGAACAACACTCTAACTCTCCATTTATAAATTGAGAATCCTGGCTCATATGGGTTAAAAAGAAACCCTGCCGAGCCTATGGATGTTTGCTAGCAGCAGAGGCTCTTCTTATGGTATTGAAGTTATATTTTATTGTCAATTATTACTATAATACCCTTTTCTTTTTTTTTCTTTTTATCGGAGAAGTTATTTCCTTAATTTTTTTTCCCTATTTTGAACCTTCACGCATGAAAAATTATTTTCTGATCAATCACATAATTTTTCAGCTAGAATATCGTCAGCGAAGCATCTTTTTGGCATATTGCTGTCCTTTTTCTTTTTTTCATAACTTATCATCAATCCAAAGCATCCTATCTTTTATTCATAACTATCTTTACATACTCTGCTCTCATTATAACCATAACTCTCGTCGCCCTATCATTGATATGTGTACTTTTCTTCATTTACTGTTGTATCATTCATTCTTGTGCCTTGCCGTCATCATAACACCTTTCAAAGGCTTTATGGTCATGGAATCCCTTTTCCAATTGGAGGGGGAATATATGCATTATGGGATTGCATGCGATATGATTACTGCACTCTGCCATAACCTATTGATTTGATAAAATATTAGTATTGCATGTATACAAAAAGTTTTTCTGATTGAAATTTTTGCATACATCTTAATCTGTTGCTATTTAAAACTAACACTGTGGATTCAAGAACATTGTATGCAAAATAGTAATTTGTTTACAGAAGAAAAACAAGTATGGGGGGGGAATTCTATTCGCAGCATGACCACACTATTGCAACTAACAGAAGAGGCTCAAGCAACTTGCGAATACGCACAATTGTTCAAACATAATGTGCTTGCCTAGATTCCACCTTTTGCATCACTTTCAGTGGTAATTATACCTACTTTCGCTTCAACAAATGCCAGTCCATATATGTCATTCCACATTTTTATTTTTGGAGGTAAAACTTGAGGTAAAATAGCATAATTTTCTGATTTATTACGAATTTAGGAGAATTTAATGAAAACCCATTTTGAGCATTATTTATCATCCTTCATTCCACATCTTTACCACTTTCTTTCTTTTTTTTTCTTTTTTTTATTCAGCAGCATATTATCTTTCCGTTTGGGGGAGTGTTGCTTTCCTTCATTTCTTTCTTATGACCATGTCATCCATATTTTTTTATCATCCATTGTTATTCTTATTCATTCTCAATGCCTCCCTTATTCCATGTTGTTTTACACCAAGCATAGAATTCAACAGATAGTAGCAACCACCTCAATTTGTTTTCTAGCATCGCATGAGGACATGCTAATTCTTCAGAGAGGGGGAGGAATTGCTACGCATGATGGATGTTTTCTACTTTCTTTCTCATTTAAGACATACAATTTTAGTGCAAAAATTAATTTTCACATATTTTTAAAACTATGAAATCAATTCTTGTGATCTCTGGAAAACACAAACATATTATAAAAATACACATACCGAGATAATTTCAAGTTAAATTGGTTCATAAAATTTCAGAAATCATGCATTATCACCTACAAACATTTTGTTTATATCTCATTATTCGTGCATCAAAACGATTTAATTTTTGGATCATAGAAGCATTATTATAGTAGAAATCTACTTGTCAAATTTCAACAAAAACTGGTTTGTAGTTTTTGAGAAAATGGTTAATGAAGTTTGTTGTTACTTATATCATATTTTGCTGCAACTTCATATATACATATAGTTGAATGTCAATGAAAAAATTGTTATGCCTTCATCAAGATTGCAGAAGTGAATATTCATTAATTAAGGAAGAATTCATTTGTTATATCCATTTCATGAGTTGGGATGAACATATTTTTTGCTTGGTTAACACATGGGTTTTGTCTTTGGGTTGCATGAGGACATGCAATATATTCAGTTTTTTTGTTGCATGAGGACATGCAATATATTCAGTGTGGAGATATGTTGGGCCGTGAATACGACCACTTTTTAATACTTATTTCATCCATTTTTACTCTTCTTTATCATGTCATTTATTATAATTTATTATATAAATCCATTTTATAATGATTTATGCTCTTACGGATGAATATTATTTATTCTCCTTTATTTCTAATAAATTGATGATTATGCATGATTTTATCAATGATAGTTTTAATAAATTGGTTGTAACATTATTCACCATTTTTAGCCTCCAATACAATTTCCAGATGGAAGATTTGATCATTAAATATTCCAACTCAGACATTCGTTGGAATAAGAAGTGGCAGTTTTGCGGTTGATATTCTAGGAAAATGAAGAAGAATCTGGAAAATTTGAAACATGGGTTTTGTCCAAAACGGACCAAATGAACTTTCAAAAAATTGGTTTGCCCAAATTCAGCTTGTATTGAGAGAAACACAAGGTTCTTTGAACACAATTTTCTCAAATTTGTTGTGTGGCCGTTTTCCAAATCTCAGCTACAAAGCCAAATTCGCCTTGCTCTTGTTGAAAGATGGATGGAAATATATTTTCTTGTTGATCAATTGGTTAGAAACAATCCAATATTGTTATGAGAATATCATATTTACTATTTGATTTCTCCTCTTTATTATTATAAAAGGAGAGTATGTATTATGTATTGGGGGAGGATGGCTGAGGGAATGCAGAATTATGGAATGATGGATTTGAGATTTAAAATTGAGGATGGCAGAGAGAATGGATAATGGCTGAGAGATGGAGAGATTTCTTGTTGTAATTATACAATTTCTCATCGACTCTCATTGAGAAGTGATCCACTATAACTCTGCTTTGATGTTTTAATATAAATCTGGTTGTCGTTCCATCTTTGATCTTGGAGTAATCTCAAGTGGTGTGTCCCTGGAGGCTAAGAGCCCGACCCTGGTGGACACTCACTCCTGTACCATTATCTTTAGTTTGTGCGTAGTTTTCATTATCAACTTTGTTTGGTAATCTGAAGTGTTTTGTTTTTTTACATCACGAAACTGTTATATTCGATTTATGTTCAACTGAGTAATATCGTTCTCTATGACATGAATTTCGTATTGTTCATTCTAACTTTGTAACGCATTACTGTTCCTTTAATCATTGATATAACGTTACTGGTCCTTACAGAATACTATTGATGTTCAATTGCAGAGTAACCGTGTTGTGACATTCATAAGTTGGTATTATTATATTCGTCTATGGTTTACACTTAATCGTGATTGTTGTTCAACTGACATTGTTGTTTCATTACGAATTACAATTGTTATTCTTTATCACTGAGATTGATATTTGCGGTATCGAAGTCAGATTATTGTTTCTATTAATATTAAGGTGTGCCATGTGTATTTTGGTTCACTGTACATTTATATTTGATCTTAAGTGTTGTTCTATATTTCATTTCTAATTAGTTTCCATTCTATTTCTGTTTGTTGTCTGATTTATCCTTAGAGTAAAGGTTGTTATCTTATTCCTGTAGGATACAATTGCTACATTTATTTCATTAGACTAAGGTTTTGTTGTTCATTACAGATTGCTGTTAATTTACCTTTTTTGTTGTTCATTTCCATTAATTTAGTGTTTCTATTCATTTCCGGTAAATTAGCTTTGTTGTTCAAATAGACTTTGTTGTTATCTCTTTCACACAAGGATTTGTTTTTGCCTTTTAAACGTTATTGCAGCAAGCGTATTTATTCCATTTTTGTTAGCAACATTATTGATTTATCATTTTCAGTTTATTGCTTTAGTATGGGTTGTAAGATCAACAACTATAAAAGACATTGGCTATCGCTGCCTAAGTTCTCAGATTGTGGATCTTGTTTATGCTTGATTTAATTTATATCAGTTAAACAATGAATGATTTATTGCTACTATATCCTTGACTGATAATTGTTGTGATTTTTTCAGTGAATGATTTAAGTTTCAGAGTGTTAAGTTTCTTTTAATTGTAAGTAGATTTTGTTTCAAGTATTCATTTACTTTTGGATTTTAAGCACTATACTACAAAACATTACTATTGAGTAAATAGCTGCCTTAGACTGAGTACACTCTTGAAATAAAAAGTCATCTCTGGGTTGACAATTAATGTGAAGATAATTAGGAGTTAAAAAGACACCTTTTTATCGCTCAACAGATGCTACTGATCACAATTCATCAGCGGAAGCCCCACCACTGGAGGAACCAGGGGAGGAAGAAGAGGACAACCAGCAGGACAATGTACCTGAAGAACCAGTTATCTTGCTGCATGGTTTGGCAGGGATTTCTTTGCCCCAAATTCTCAAAATCAGAGGTTTAATTAAGCATCGCCCAATAGTAGTCTTGATTAATAGTGGAAGTACACATAATTTTATCCATCAAAGAGTCGCAAAAGCAGTGCATTGTTTTGTCCGAGCAGTTTCTAACTTCCAGGTCCAAATTGCTGATGGGGGGACAATGAAATGTGAAGGCCGTTGTGAAAATGTCAATCTTCAAATGGGAGATTATCATTTAAAGACCCACATGTTTTCCATACACATGGGAGGGAGCGACCTTGTTGTCAGTGCTAAATGGCTGCGCACACTTGGCCCAATCACAATGGATTTTCAGGAGTTATATATGAGCTTTAAGCAGAACAACCACACACATATCCTCCGTGGACTCCAGGCAGGAGCCCCCTCTATCATCAGCTCACATCGAATGGAAAAATTGTTTAAAAAGGCCACCAGGGAGTTATAGCTCAATTCAATGCCATACAGGCCTTCGAACCCAATTCTCTTCATATTCATCCTGAGATGCAATAGATCTTAAACAACCATCTGCCAGCCTTTGACAAGCCTCATGAGCTTCCACCCTTGAGAGGGGAACATGATCATAGCATTACTTTGGTCCCAGGGGCCCAGCCACCAAATGTGTGCCCATATAGATATCTGTTTGCCCAAAAGAATGAAATTGAAAAAATAATCAAGGAACTCTTAGAAGCAGGTGTCATTTGTCCCAGCTTTAGTCCTTATTCCTCACCGGTGGTCATGGTGCTCAAGAAAGATGGGGAATGGCATATGTGTCCAGACTTTAGGGCCCTCAATAAGTTGACATTCCAAGATAAATTGCCCATCTCGACCTCAATCTGGACGAAGGTTTCTATGGATTTCATTACGGGTCTTCCAAACTCAGGAAACAATCTAGTCATCACAGTGGTTGTGGATAGACTTTCTAAGTATGCTCATTTTTCACCCTACCCCAACCTTTTACACCAACTTTGGTCACTCAATCTTTCATGGATCAGCTTTGTAAATTGCATGGCATGCCCACTTCCATTGTGTCTGATCGTGACCCGATCTTCACCAGTAACTTTTGGCAAGAGCTCTTCCAGCTACAAGGTACCCAACTACAACTCAGTACTTCATATCATCCACAAACTGATGGTCAAACTGAAGCAGTTAACAAATGTCTGGGGACCTACCTTAGGTGTTTCACTTCAGAGAAGCAACATCTCTGGGTATAATGGTTACCTCTAGCCGGATAGTGGTATAACACCAACTATCATGCCACCACCAAAATGACTCCATATGAAGCAGTTTATGGTCAACTCCCTCCTTCACCTACTTCTTATATCAAGGGATGCTCGAAGGTACAAGCAGTGGATCAACTCCTACATAACTACATAACCATGAAGCAACAAGCATATCAACATCGCTCAAAATGCCAATTTCAAGAAGGGGATCAGGTATTTTTGAGGTTGCAACCATATAAGAAAACATCACTCCAAGACAAGGGTTGTCAGAAATTATCTCCAAAATTCTACGGACCGTATCAAGTACTACAGCACATTGGAGAATTCGCCTACAAGTTAGCTTTGCCACCCACTACAAAAATCCATCCAGTCTTCCATGTCTCATGCCTCAAGAAAGTGATTGGGAACCATTACAGAATTCAAACCAATCTACTTGAAGTGGATGAAAAAAGATCAATCTTGCTCCAACCTGAATGGGTCCTTGACACACGAGAATGACACTTGCGTGGCCGCACGATCAAAGAAATCCTCGTCAAGTGGAAAGACACCTCTCCAGAAGATGCAACCTGGGAACCAGCTACTATCCTTCAACAGTTTCCACTATTTCAGCCTTGAGGACAAGGCTATTCTTATGGGGGAGGGCATGTTAGAGTCCAACCCTAACCCCCTTATTTATGTAATAGGATCAAGTCATAAATGTAGAGTCAATAAAGCCCATATTAATAATTGTAAGTGGTTAACCCGCATTTAATGAAGGGACCACAGTTAGTTGCAAATGGGCCATGGTATTAGATAGATGATATTAATAAGAACCATGGTATTGCATGTATGAATCCTATATAAATGATAGAGACTCCCCTCGAGGAGCATCGTGTCTTATTTTGTAATTGAGCTCAGCTCTATTGGAGGTTTCCCCCTCGAAGAGGCAAGTGAATATTACTTTCTGAATAATAAAATACTTGATGTTATTTCTCATTGTTCTATGTTCTGGGTATATTTCTTCGCATATTTGGTATTATGGTATCGTCTTGCAGGTTAAGAGCATAACATAATAGGTGGATTTTGAAGTTTTGGGTGGCCAAGTGGACCTTTTCCAAGTGACAAATGACAATCATGTGGTGGTGACATGGCATTACAGGTGGAAAATAGATGATGTGGAAAGCCTAGGGATTCGTGCTAGAAGGCCATTGTGGAAGGGTTCATAGTGTTAATGAAATCCAATGGTTTTCATGGTTTTAGATTCCAGATCCAATCCAACATCTAGAGGTTTATCCAAGAAAGTGGATGGTAAGTGAAGTCAAGATCGAATCACCTGATCCCCAAATCCATCCAAATGCAAAGGTATATGGGCCTAGATCAGATCTAGACATGCAGCAGGGAATGTGTCATCCGAACATCCATCTATCAAAGGTCCAAACTCAGTTGCAAAAATAAAGAAGGACTAGATAATCATATCAGTGGGGAAATACAACACATTGCATGGAAGCACCCATGTAAAAAATCAGCCCCCCACCCGCCCAATTAAAGTTTGGATAGGTGGAGGTACCCTAATGTGACATCTCCGCCATAAATTTAATAAAATCATGGGATCATGGGGCATACTTTAGAAATGTTGGTGTATATTTATTTGCACATACGATAAAAATTGGAGCCCCCACTTTGTTGAAGTTAAGATATTTTCGGGGGGTGGGGTGGGGGGTGATGTGACCTCTTAGTTGTTTGCTTTGATCAAACCATTGAGTGCGATTAAAAACTTGGTGGATATTTACCAAATTTTTTGTTTCAGACACCAAAATATAGTTGAAGGTCATGCAAAATTAGCTACATTCCATTTTTCGGAAGCATGTTGTTGGCATTTATGTCAATAGTTGAGTTAGTTGTATGATGGGAGTTAATGTCAAAAAATGTAGGGTGTGTACATGATGGTCTAGTGATTTTTTGATGTTTTTTGGTGCTGCAGAGGTGCTTAAATATAGTTTAATGAAGGTGTGAGTAGATTTGGGTGGAGACATTTTTAGTCGTCCCCAAACTAGGGAACAAATGTAGTTTAATCACTAGAAAATTTGCACTTGCAGCTCATAATTCCAATGGGAAATTAGCATATGTGATGAGCCTCGTAATTGAGTAATTATATGGGCCTTAATTCACCTCCTAGCTTAGTCAAACCAACTATTCTCACAACTTATTGCATACTTTTGATTATCTTTTGTTTATGAGATGAGTTAGAGTTGGATATTTTGCTTTGTGGTCTAATGTGCATTTAATGCAGGAATAAAGGATAAATGCAAGGTATTTTGGCAAAGACCTTGGTAAAAACTCGAATGGGACAAGGGAGTGGAATTATAGGAAGTAAATCCTCCTCGTTTACTACCCCACCATTCAAATATTCCTCCATCATCTCGGAGTGCAAACAGCCAAATCATGAGGACTAGAAGGCAGCCAAGCAAGTGAAAGTCAAAGCACCAGTTTATCTCGAGTGGGAAGCTGAGCCTCCCTAATTTTAAGGAAGTCGTTGGAGACTTCATATGTTTAAGTAGAGAGGCCTAGGACCTCAGTAGGATTCGGGGGATTTTTTATTGTAGAACTCTACTCTATTTTCGATCTACAAGGCTTATGACAGTTTTTGATGTAATCCATTATTTTGATAATAAGAATGAGTTTTTTTTCAAGCCATCACTGAGTTAACTTAGAGGGTTAAGGCTCTTGGGTTAGGTCCCAACCCTAGCAGCCAAAGCTCCTCTTTATTGTACTGTTATTCTAGCATAGATCCATGGTTTAATTGTTCATTTTCTTAAGTATCTGCATTTCCATTTCAATAGTTTAGAGTAGATGATTCATGGTTTAATTGTTCATTTGCTTAAGTAGCTACATTTCCATTACAACAATATAGAGTAGATTGGTTGTGTTTTAGTTTGCTTTCAGTTGTGCATTTTTTCAATTAGCAAGTTAGCTAGGAGAAAAATATCACCATAAGGTTGTCAGCAGTTGTCTTGACCTCACCTCCTCCCTCTGGGACCATGACTTGAGGAAGAGACCCTTCAGCAACCCTAAAAACATAGATTTCCAGTTCTTGCATGAGCTCTGGAGTTTGTTGTCTTGATTCAGTACTTGATTCATTGCACTGTCATCTTTTTCCATCACTCTTGGTCCACCCTCACCCTCACTAGTTTTTCTGTTGTTTTCATTGAAATCTCCTTCGGCACTTTCTTCATGTATAATTTCCTTACCGTCTAATCCACAACAAACCTGACCAATCACCATCCAATTCATTTCAAAGCTTGACTTTATGCACTTTAAATCTCCATTGTCGATCTGTCGCGCCCTTGATCCAATAGCTATCATGTCACTCGCTCGCTAATTAGCTTGGCCAATATCCATTGTTGATCAAATCCACATGATCCAATAGATATCACACAAT
The DNA here is from genome assembly GCA_000404065.3 of Pinus taeda. Lineage (NCBI taxonomy): Eukaryota > Viridiplantae > Streptophyta > Pinopsida > Pinales > Pinaceae > Pinus > Pinus taeda. The sequence continues at coordinate 217,834 of APFE030127879.1, read as the reverse complement.
CTCGTGTGGATTCTTGCACGACCATTATCGGACAGAGAGCATGCGAGAAAAATGGTTTTCTCGTGCTATGTGTAACCCAGTTAGGCTAATCGCGCAAAATTTTATAAATCCTCTTGCAGCGTTTACGACGCGTGAGAAACTACTTACCGCCTTCAAAGACCGCTCCATCATTTCAACATGTTTTTTCCACAATACGATATTCGTCGCTCATCTTCCGTTAATCCTATCTGTCCATCCATTTAACTTAATCTCCTACCATAAGATCTTCACCGCTCATCTTCCGTTAACCCTGTTCGTCGATCAATCTATCCATCTATTTATGTAACCTCCTGCGATACGATCTCCGCTACTCATCTTTCGTTAACCCGACTAGTCCAACGGTTCTTATGCACTGTTGCTTCCTTATGTCCTCCTTTCACTGATTTCGATCTCCAATTTCTCTTCTACTTGAAAACAGATCTAGTTTAGTTTTCTTTCTTACACACTGGTATAGTTTGGTGCTCTTTACTTCTGTAACTTAGATAGCAGCATTAGGTTAGTGCCTATTTAGCAATTCTGCTTAGCATAGCTGTTTAAATGGTTAATTAGTTTATGGTATGATTTAGCATTACATGTTGTTTTCTTCATTACTGTAGTAGAGTAGCTCTATCTTAGAATAAATTTTCTCTTCTTCCATCAAAGAATCAAGCTTCTTCCGACCCTATAGAAGTCTTGCTCGGAACCCCTAGGGTCTCTTGCCAGATGAATAGTGACAACAGGCAGGACCTTCACTTTTACTTGTGCATATAGCACTATCACCTCCAAGTTTGTACGAACCCTGGGTTAATAAGTAAATCTGGCAGCCTGGGAGTTGCAACATCCTTGCTGCAATGCTAGTGCTCATCACTTTTCGGCGCCATTTCCTAGGAGGTGTCTAAGTAGAATGTGATTATTGCTTTCTTTTCTTCTGCTTCTTGTCTTCAATTTTCTTCCATTAGTTTATTTTTGCAAAAGTAATCTAGTCACTTCATTTCTTTCATTTTTCATTATCTGCTTTCATTTCTATTCTGCAAGTAGAATTTCAACTCAGTAAGTAGTTTTTTTGTTAGTGGTCTTCATTTAATCAACAATTTCATTCTGCAAGTAGAATTTCAATTCAGCAAGTAGTTTTTTTCTGTTAGTAGTTTTCATTTAATCAGTGATTTCATTTATGCAAAGTACTTTCTAGCTTTTAAATATCTTCAAAAAACCAACCCAAAAACATGTCCTTTCATGCCTCATAGGAATAGGGACAATTTAGGGAAATTCTTGTCAAATACCCCCACTGCATCCAACAGTCAACCTTCTCTCTTCTTCAGTGATTGTGAAATGGAAGAACCTTTAGGTGAGAAACCTGACATATTTGAAGAACCTACAGGGGAAGAAGAAGAGAAAGAACCCGTTCTTACTAAACTAATGGCTGCAAACCAAAATGGCAGAGGGAATAGTGAGAGAATTGAGGGTGCCTTCCCCATTAGGGAAACCAATGGAGACACTAAGATGAAGAATATCAGCCCCTCTACTCTACCTCATTTCCATGGCCTGACCACAGAGGACCTTGACACTTCCTATTTTAGTTTTTTTTATATGTTGAACCTATGACTATACGGATGATGAGAAAAAGTTAAAACTGTTTCCATCTACCAACAAGGATGCAGCATTGTTCTGGTTCATGGGTTTACCTAGAGATAGCATCACAACTTGGGCTCAGATGCAACAGGATTTTAACAACAAATATAGGGACTACTGTAGGTCAAAGGATACTGAAGAAGAGATTTTCAGGATGACCATAGTCCAAGATGAATCCCTAGAATGTTGGCATTATGATGCATGTGTTGTACTTGATGGCAACCCTCTCATAGAAGATCATCTCACTTGTCCTTCTTAGAGGAGTAAGGAAAGATATTCTGGATACCTTACATTTGTTAGCAGGAGGAGATATCTACCAATTGTTGAAAATGCAACAAGATGATGGAGCTTAGTGAAAAGAAGTCGCCTTCACTAAGTGGGCCCGCAGGCTATTTTTGGCGCAAAGTCTATTTTTAGACTATGTATATTTTTAGACAAATGGATCATGGTCTATGAGTTGCAGGATGCTATTTGTGGATGATTGGTCATGTTGGTAAAAATAAATGGACTTCTATTTTTAGACATATGGGCAGAGTCTATTTTTAGACTTCCAGGCTAAAAATAGATCAGTCGAATATTATTAGCTCTTAATAATATTCGGACTATAAACATTATATTATCCTCTTGGAGCACTTCAGTTCGAGCTACGGATGTGGCACATGCAACTACCAGAAGGAAATATGCTTTTCTTATGGGTTAGTTGAGCTATTGCATGATGGACTTCAGCTAGAACTCAAGTGATTGAGTTTGATGGAGTTGATTGAGGATTTGATGGAGTGGTGTTCAGTTTGACTTAGTTGAACTAGTTGTATTTAGTCTAACTGTCAAATACACTAGTGATGAGTGATGTGAATTAATTATTAATTAATGCACTAATTATTAACTCATAAAGCAACTAAAGAATACATCAGTTAACTCAGTGCATGGACAGTTCAGTGGAGACAAGTGTTAGAGGTGGGTGAAAGAGTGAGACTGCTATCAGTTGTGACTATAGTTGTGCATGAGATTTGCACAATCAATGATTGAGATTGCCAATGAGGATTGCACAGTACAAGCCAAGGAAAATGAGTTTGGATCATTCCTATTTTCACTTTGGATTGCGCAGTAGAGGCAAGCAGACAGTGGAGAAGATGTGAACCTGTGACTGATTCAAATCTGAGCTAGTTTGTGTGTAGCAGGTGGAGATAGTACTGAGTACTTGTGAGGAGTATTGTACTATGTATTGTTACATGTTCTCTATCATTATAATATACAGATAGTTGGGGGTTTTCAGCTGTATGCTTTCTCAAGTACATATTGTGTTAATGTGTGCATGCGATTGATGTTTCATTGTTTTTAATTCTGCAATATTGATGATCGACGTAGAGGAGGTTATGTATTATGCATGCATTCTACAAATAGTGTATAATCGGGATAATCTCTGTGAATAAGTGTTATATTATTCAAAATTTCTACATGGTATCAAAGCGAAGTTGATCATCAGATCTATTATTCAGAAAGTGATTACATTTTATTTCTTCAAGCAGAGTCTGTAATCGGGCTAGGTAGCTTCTCGATTCATCTTTCTTTTGGAAGGTGAGATATCCGATAAATACCCATACAGTCAATCTCTGTACGAGAAATACTTTGTTCTCACAAATTTTAGATCAGAAGTGGTTGAGTTTTGAGCTGGTGGAATTTGAATTTGCAACAGTGTTTTCTTGGTGTCAAAGTTGAAATTTCTTTCAACGGATTGCGATTGGAGTATGCTCTTGAAGGCAGCTCGAATTATATTGCATGGAAAGACAGGATGGAGGCGGTGTTAGATGAAAATGGGTTGGAGGAATTCATAGAGGCTAAGGTCCCAAAGCCTACTGATGCTGCTCACGTTGAGGTTTGGCAAAAGAAGACAGCAAAGTGTCGAAGGATTCTGTTGGAGGGCGTGAAGGATCACATTGTATCCAACCTGCATGGAAAGGCTTCTCCATACTTGATGTGGAAAGCATTGACAGATTTATTCCAAATTAAGAGTGACCAGAGGAAGTTGGTGCTCAAGGATAAACTCAGAAACATTAAGTGTGAGAATGGAGACAGTATGCCCAAGTATCTCACAAAGTTCACCCAATGTCGAGATGAGCTGGGAAGTGTGGGGGTGACTGTCGATGATGAGGACTTGGTGAGCTTGGCTCTCCTTGGTCTTCCGAAGAGTTGGAATTCCTATCAGGACTCTGTCAATGTTTGGGAGAAATTATCAGGATGGGAGAGACTTAGGCTGATCTTGTGCAAGAGGAGATCAAGCAGAATATTAGGGACGGATCTTCATCAAAGGCATCTGATGAAGAAAATTGCACTTTGGTTGCCAAAGAAAAGAAGGGGGACGAGAAGGTTTCTCTTTTTGAATCCAGTTCTTCCAATGATGGGAAGAAGGTTGACAAATCGAAAGTGTGATGCTTTTGTTGTCATGAGGTGGGCCAGTATGCTGCAAATTGTCCACGGAGGAATTCCAAGAAGGGATCTGGGGAAGGATCTGAAGGTGAGGCACTTGCTTCATAGTTTGAGTTGGATTTCACACTCTTCGCATGCAAGGTTTCATCCATGGTGGGAAGTGGTTGGTTTCTTGACAGTGGAGCTTCTTTCCACATGACCGGTGACAAGAGTTTTTTCAGTACTTTGGAGGAAAATGATCTCCAGATACTCATAGCATTGGGTAATGATGAGAAGTATAGTGTCTCAGGTGTAGGCACAGTTATTTTTCAGAGGGAGCATGGAGCTCGCCTTACCTTGACCGATGTCAAGTATGTACTAGGACTGAAGAGAAACTTGGTGTCGATCACGATACTGGAAGACAGAGGCTATGATGTAGTCTTCAGTGAGGGAAAGGTTTTCCTTAAACACATCATCACTAGACAGGTGAAGCGGATTGGTTCATGGGTCAAGAACCTGTATGCTCTTGAGGTTCAAGATGCATGCAAAGCCTTAAGCAGTGAGGCAATTGATGGAGACTTGGTGGTTGAGAGGGAGTGTATATTACCTCTCAACATGCAGAGCCAGAAGAAGTCTCAGACGATTGTGGAGGAGCCACGATTGGTGCAGCAGCTTCAGGAGGTTATGGAGTAGCCACAACAAGGGAAGCTGAGAGGAGATTGAGTAGAGACATCTACTCATGCAGAGACCTCCAGTAGGGGGAAACTTTGAGCCAAGTGGGCTGAGGGATAGCATGCAGCCATACCTCCAGGTAGGAGGTGGGGTGATGTGGATTGATCGTCCCAAGGAGGAGAGGCAGGATCCTTGAGGTACCCAACATCTTGGATGAGACCTCGCTATGGGAGCCCCGATGTGGAGTAGCAGGAACTGGCTGATTGGGTAGAGACAGATGTGGATGGAGCGACAGAGAGAGCGACAATGCAAGGAATCCCAGGACAGCGCATAACTAGCAGGCTGCAGCAATGCGAGAGGCACAAGTGTTTTGTACAGTGCTAGGTGGCACAGAGAGGTGTACAATGGTGCAAGATGCATGGAGATGTTGTAGTAGTGAAGATGTCAGAGAGGGAGTGTTTTTCAGCAACAAGTAGAGCTTCAACATCAGAGTATGTTCCTAGCCCAACAGAGTGGTCAGTTGGGAGTGTTTTTGTTCCAAGTGTTGTTGGAGCAAGTGGATCGAGCAAATGTGTTGCATGCAGAACATTCCAGAGTTGCAGGATAAGGGTTGCAGATAATCCATATCTTGTTGAGAGGGAGTGTTGAAAATGCAACAAGATGATGGAGCTTAGTGAAAAGAAGTCGCCTTCACTAAGTGTGCCCGTAGGCTATTTTTGGCGCAAAGTCTATTTTTAGACTATGTCTATTTTTAGACATATGGATCATGGTCTATGAGTTGCAGGATGCTATTTATGGATGATTGGTCATGATGGTAAAAATAGATGGACTTCTATTTTTAGACAACAGTGAAGGTACTGTCAGTCTAAATATAGAACGATCGAATATTATTAGCCCTTAATAATATTTGGACTATAAACATTATCTTATTCTCTTGGAGCACTTCAGTTCGAGCTACGAATGTGGCACATGCAGCTGACATAAGGAAATACGTGGTTCCTATGGGTTAACTTGAGCCATTGCATGGAGGACTTCAGTGATTGAGTTCTATGGAGTTGGATCAGAAGTTGATAGATTTGTGTTCAGTTTGACTCAGTTGAACTAGTTGTAGTTAGTCTAACTGGCAAATAGACTAATGTTGAGTGGTGTGAATTAGTTATTAATTAATTCACTAATTATTAACTCATAAAGAAACTAAAGAATACATCAGTTAACTCAATGCATGGACAGTTTAGTGAAGACAAGTGTTAGAGGTGAGTGAAAGGGCAAGACAGCTGTCAGTTGTGACTATAGTTGTGCATGTGATTTGCACAATCAGTGGGATTGAGTTGCCAATGAGGATTGCGTAGTGCTACACAAGGGAAAAACGTGAATGGATTAGCCATTCTCAGTATTCTCATGTAGGATTGCGCAGTGGAGGCAGGCAAGCAGCGGAGGAGATTTGAGCTAGTGATTGATTCAGATCTGAGCTAGTTTGTGTGTAACAGGTGGAGATAGTACTGAGTACTTGTGAGGAGTATTGTACTATGTATTGTTACATGTTCTCAATCAATTAATATACAGATAGTTGTGGGGTTTTCAGTGTTATGCTTTCCTCGGGTACATACTGTGTTGATATGTGTGATTGATGCTTCAATGTGCGCATGCAATTGTTTCTTAATACTGCAAACTTGATGATCAACGTAGAGGAGGTTATGTATTATGCATGATTCCGCAAATAATGTATAATCAGGATAATCTTGGTTGAATAAGTGTCATATTATTCATGAAATTTCTACAGATATTTTTACTAGGGAACCCAACAGGTAAAAACCCCTTCCCTGTTTCTATTAAATTAGATGAGAATATGGATCCATTACAATGACAACTTTGATATTTGAAGCTCAACTTGCACTGCACTACTCATCTTCTACTCTCTGACCTAGTCTGACCAACACTTAGCCAAATAGGCCTTAGCCATCCTCCTATTTCCTTGTGCAATCCTTTAGGAAATTAGCTCCTAAAAGATAGGAGAATTCCCTATTTCCTTGTGAAAATCCTAAAGGAATTGATCACTTAATCCAATGCAAAACATGTATGCTCAACTAGTATACAATTAAAAATTACAATGTGCCTTTTCCTCCAACTAAACTAGGCAATTCGAATTCCATGCATGATTAGGGATATTTTTAATAAATTGATCAGCTGGTTGAGAGATCATTGACTTAACAATAGTTACTTCTACTCAATTGAACTCCTACTAAATCTATTGCAAACTACATCTCAGATAATTAATTTTAACTAACAATAACTACACTAGATTCCTAGATGTTAGCAATCAACTCATGCACAACTTTACTTCTAGCCTACAAACTTGAATTAACTGATTTAAATGAGTTATTTGGCCATGTCACTCCTAACTGCAACTCAAGTCATCTTACTGATGTGGAAAATTGAATTTCTCTATTTGACTAAGGCACAAGTCAAATGAAGCCCTACATTTTAACACTCTCTCTTAGCAAGAAAAGTGTTCTTTACCACCCCAATCCCGCTCTTGTCGAACTTGAACTTGACTCTTAACAAAGCCTTTGTCAAAATGTTTGCATCTTGATCCTCTGTAGGAATGTACTCTAACATGATGATCCTCCTCTGCACACAATCTCTCAGGTGATGGTACCTGATATCTCTATGCTTGGACCTATCATGAAACACATGATTCTTAGACAGTTTGATACAACTCCTATTGTCATAATGAATCAATGTAGGCTCCATACTTGAACTAGATCTCTTCAGCTATTGGAATTAACCAAGATATTTTGTTTTTGTGATGTTAGAAGAATTGCATATAAAAGTATATGAAAAACCACATGTGCATACTGTAAAGAAGATGAAACATAATGACAACCATCAAATCATAGAACAAAAACAGTTTGATAACAGAGATCACCCAATGTGGGTTACGTCTTCGGGCCCTGGTGTCAAGAATGGGGAGGCCACTTCATTAATGTTGCAAGAGGATGATGTACATGGTATGTTCTTTGTCATTACAAGGATGAATCCCCTCAACCAGAGTGGAATGTCTCTCCATGAGACATTCTCAGGAACTCTCACTCATATCAGAAAATTCCCTCAACATGGCATGTCTCTGTTATAGGTCTATTTGGGCACATCACTCCCATTATTTAGATCAGTACTTTTAGGGCTCATCAAACCCTAATTCTATTGCTACATTCCCTAGACAAGTCTTCACATTGAATTCCATCATTCCTAAGAGTTTCCTAGCCTGAAGACATCCTAAAATGACTCCTTGAGGGACTAGTGTATCCTTGGTCAAGGGTAACTGCACTGCAGAGCACCTGGGCTGATTCAAGCCTACTCTGTAGAGAACCTAGGCCGATTTTGACCTGTGCTGGGTTCTTGGAATATTCCTACATTCTATACCATTCTAGAAGATTCCTACCCCTTATCCTCTCCTATGAGCTCAAAATTGGATAGGGAGTGAATCAAATAACCTCCTATCTTCTCATCCCTTCCTCCATGGAAACTAACTCCCAAACTAGAAAGCAATTCAATGCCCAATTTATGACAAAACCACCTCCATTTCCCTATAAATTGAGCACTCATCATAATGATCAGGGGTTGGACTTTGAGAATTTGTAAGGACATATTGTTGGTTTGAGGTTTAAGATTATAGCAAGTATTGTTATGCTATCAGGGTGTTGTGATTTTAGTGTGATGAATATGGAACTCAAGTTGGATGTGTGACATGGGATCAGACTTTCTTTGGTTGTAACTCTTCCTTCTACTTAATAAAGTTGTTTACACCTTTTCCCATATTCTTGTCTTTATGTATGATGATTATATGTGTAAATTCTTTCGATTCCAGTTTCTTAGAGTAGATAGATCTCTTGCTTTGATTGGGTTTTGTCCTCTATTTATGATTGTAGGTACTTATCGAGAAGATTCAGTTCGAGAAGGAGTGACAGGGGCTATTCAAAGGAGACAAAGGGAAGTGAAAGATAACAAGTATGTCCCTTGTCTTATTTATCTTCTACAGGAAAAGGTTAAACTCTTTAAATCTGTTTTTCTAAGTGTAGCTACCACCTAGGGAAATTGTGTTTATCTGTAGATGAAAAATTCCTCATAACAAATTGGCGAATCTGCTGGCGATCGACCATCATTTTGGGTAGTTTATCCTCATCGTAGTACACCCTAGTAGACTTTACTTGCTTTCATTGATCTTATTTCAGTCTTTTTGAAGTAGTTTTGGTCAAAAAATTGAGGTTAGATGTCTTTTCATTAGCCTCTCTGGCACCAACTTAGGCTTGGTCAGGGGACAGTGCTCTGGAGAGCACCCTTGGCTTAGAGATAGTGATATGCAGTATAGTTACTCTCTCTATGACCTGCGCTGATCCTCCTTAAGCTTAAAAACCCATCTTTGGCTTGGATTTTTCCAATTTTTCTTCTGAAGTTGTTTGTTTAAAGATCAATGTTTCTATGGTTTTGAAATCAACTTGTATCTCTTCTCCTAGTCCTACTTTGACCTTGATTGTTTAGTGTTTCTTAAGAGTTTTATTTATCATTATCAATTCATTGTCAAAGTTAGTTTATATCAATTATTATTTTCTGAAAAGGAAGTGTCGTAAAGTCTTCATTTCTTTAACAAACATTGTCGTAAATTCTTTGTTTCTTGTGAAAAGTATTGATTTATTGTTTGTGCACCTAGTTCCTTTTTGCATCTAAACATTAAAGGGACTGAAAAGAAAAACTTTCATTTTGCATATTGTAGTTTGTAAATGCTTGATAGGAATAGCTAGGGAAACTGCATTAGGTGTGCTCTTTTCTCCTTTTCAAAGATTTGATTTCTCTATCCCTTACTAGCTATGGTTTTGATTGTTAATTGAATGAAAGAATGTTTATCATGTTAGTTTCATTCTAGGAATTGAAAACATACATCAAGTGGTGAACCTTGAAAGGAAAATTCTTAAGAAGATCAACTTAAAAGTTATCTCAATTAACCTAATGGAGCATTGTAACTTAACGCATAACATTTAGAGTTCTAGGCTAGAGACGTGTTTCGACATCGTAAAGCTAGAAGTTGTCATTAATTGTCTGTGATACATTCCGAGTGTGATACCACATTCCATGTATGTAAATATATCGTAGCTCATATACATACTTTCGAGTATATAGGGCGGTGTTATAATACGAAAGTATAAAGGAATGCTCTCACTATTCGATTTTGCATTAGACAGTGCTAACACGAATTGGACATGCACGTACTTTCGGGTATATTTGGGAGGACTACATTAGGTTTCTATCCATCCTTAGGTAACCGAGTCAGCCGCCTTATTCACTGTGATACACCGAACACAACATTCGGGGATATTTCCTGCATGTATGTTAAGTCCTTGGTTTACTGAGGCAGTGTATTGTAGTTCACAGTTACTTGGTAATCCTTTTGCCTAGATTATCCCTCTTTTGTTTTGTTATGTTATTTTGATTAAAACAAAATTAATTGACCATGGATAACATCCTCCACGTCACTCCTTAGTTGATCTTAGTTTGAGACATATGGCAACAACTTCGAAGTCCATCGATGAAGGAATTCCTTTTGATGCGAATCCTAGTCCTTTTCCTTCTTTTGGAAATGTTGGTGCTCCTTATATGGCTACATTGTCCCTTCCAGGACTTACCATCAGATTGCCAGTATGGTTGTTCTCAACCTCCTTGCCCCCGCAACTGAATATTCCTACAAATGGACAAAATCAACCTCCAGTTGATACTAAAGTTGACCCTTTAACTTCTTCCTCAGTTATTTCTTCCTCCCTTCTTCCTCTTTGCCTAGTGAAAGTATTACTACTAGTAACCAAGTGGATAAGAAGAAGAATAAAGGGAAGAAGAAGAAGAATAAGAAGAAAATTTAGCAGGGGGCAACCAAGAAACCATTGCTTTGAATGCAACTTCTGATGAGAAACTATCCGATAAGCCTCACAAATTTCGATATCCATGCAAACTTTGTACGGGAGACCATCTTCTTCGAAATTGTTTTGGTATTCCTAAGATCTTAGAAGAATGGTCTTCTCATTCACATCACCCTATGCCATCAATTTCTGGAGATCACGTTGGTGATACACCATCAACTAGTGGTAGTAAAGTTCATGGAAAGAAGGGTAAAGTTAAGTTTCCTTGTAGGTTATGTGAAGGGAATCACCCCATTCACCTTTGTGCCTATCTGGATGAAGCCCAAAAAGTGTTGGATAACCATCCTACTTCTCTGTAGCGACTTCCATATGGTTACAGAAGACTCTCCCTTAATGCTTCACTAGTTGATGAGATGACTGACTCAAATCAACCATCAGTCAAACCCTCAAACCCACTCTCTCTAAATGTGAGTCCCATGAGTCTATACCTGACCAATCACAGGTCAAGGAATCAGTTGAATCGATTTCACCTTCAGTTAATTGTACCTTTCTCGTAGAGAGTGAGTATGATACCACTTAGGTTATTTTTGTTTCTTCAGATTTTAATGAGCTTGGAGGCAACCCTTCTATTCCATCAAGATAGGAGGAAAATCCTCCCATTCTCATAACTCAAGGGGGTAACTCTCCCATTCTTATGATACCCCCTCCAAGTAGTCTGGTCACTTCCTTTGATTGGAATCAACTGGCAAGATGTCGTCTTCCTTCTTATGTGCCTTTTCAGATCATAGTACAGGTTTGTAATATAATTGTACCTGGCACTATTATCAATGAAGGTGCATCAGTGAGTATCCATTCCTCTACTGCTTGGAAAGCGCTTAGTTTGCTGCCACTTGTGTTTGTTCCCAGAATCTATTGGATTTTAAGAAAGAAACCAGTCAACCATTAGGGATCCTTCCTCAGTTGCCTACTACTTTGGGAGGAAAATTTGTTTATCTCAATGTGATGGTAGTCCTAGACCCTTTATATTACAATTTGCTTCTTAGGTGTGACTATGTTTGTGACATGGGAGCTATCATTTCATCACTCTTTCGAGTGATGTGTTTCTTGCATGAAGGCAAAATTGTTACCATTGACCAAATTTCATTTCCCGATCCAAATATGGCTTCCAGTCAACCATTTTCCCTAAATGGTCCTTTTGTCCCAATGGTATATTCCCTACTATTGGTCAATTATGTGGCAACCCATTCCACGCCTACATCAACTGAGGATCAATTATGTGATGTTGTACATTATGTAATGGGGGAACTGGAACCATATCTCAGATTCCTTGTTATGGATCCCTTCCAGAGGATTGTTCTCCCATCTAATGAGAACCTCTTAGAAGTCATGACCTCTTGTGGGTCGTGAACAAAGAATTAGAGCATAGTTTCTTTTCTTGTGTCAGGCTTGTTAAAAAAAATGAAACAGGGGGTACGAGCATAGTTCCTCGTCTTCTGTCAAGCTTGTTAAAAAATGAAACAAGGAATATGAGGATAGTTCTTTTACTATGTCAAACTCATTAAAAAATGAAACAAGTCCCACGAGGATAGTTCCTAGTCTTGTGTCAACCTTGTTAAAAAATGAAACAAGGAATATGAGGATAGTTCTTTTACTGTGTCAACCTCATTAAAAAATGAAACAAGGAATCTGAGAGGAGTTCCTTGTCTTGTGTCAAGCTCATTAAAAAATGAAACAAGGTCCCCTGGAGAAAAATTCCAATTCGAGTTTTTGATTAGATCTCGTAAAATCCCACTTGAGTCTTTCACTTGATCTCATAAATGAACCTTCATTCCATCCACCCGATAGCGACAAGTAGTCTACTTACGTGAATGCAATGAAGCTTGGGGGGCATGCACCTAGAATCGAGTCATCATGCAGGGGGCATGTAACAATCTTTTGTTTGTTTAAAAATGAAACTGAATCCAAGCATAGTTTTTCATTTCAAGATTGTGTAAGCATGAAACCAAATCCAAGCATAGTTCCCTATGGTTCAAGCTTGTGTAAAAATGAACCCATATCCATTTTAACCCTCGTGGTTGCCATTCTATTAGCCTCTTCCGTCAGATGAGCCTTGTTTTTTTTCCTTCCATTGTCACTATATGCTTGGCCGATCATACACTTTCACTTGGTTGTTTTACCCTTTTCGAGAAATAGTTGCAATGAGTGGTCTTATTAGCTAGCCTCTTCACATAAATCAACATTTTTTGAGAAGTTCCAACGTCACCAGAACCGGTTGCTATCCTAGACACCACTCAGTCCTCTAAGCGAAGTACTCTTTAAGCTCTTTTTAGACTCTTAAAACATGAAAAGGGTGCCAAGCACTTGTCCTTTTCAGATCGCTAACAGATTGGAAATGACATCTACTAATTATAAGTTTAACCCTTTTCCGAACTGAGATAGATTATTTAGAAAAAGGGAATATGTTGATCGAACATGTTCAATAGGTTCTCTCTCATATTATTTTATGTTTTTTCGGACTTGAGGGACAAACTTACGAAAAATAACTTGTGGAGTTTTCTTTTTGTCCCTTTTCAAACTCTCTAAACATGAAAAGGACTGAGTTATCATTGTCATTAAACTCATTAAAACATCAAATAGTGACAAACATGTCCATCATGACAAGATCGAGTTTCACCTTCACTAGACTCGTTAAAACATCACATAGCGACGGATTCACCGGAAGGGTGGAATTATACAACAAGCATATGTTATCCTCCTCAAGCTTGATAAAAATAGAGAGGTACTGGTTAGCAAAGATTGGGGAAAATGGGAAAAGGGGTAAACCACATTATGGTAGCAGGTCTCTCTTGAACATGACACTTTCACTTCATCTCTGTGACTACTTGGGTTTGGTTATCTGCTTGATGGTTATCATACCTATGGTCTATCATACCATCCATTACTTTGATTTTGGGTCAATGCTACCAATTCATTCAGTGTCGCCGACATGTTCAATAGAAGTCACTCAGTTTAAATTCATCCTTTGCAATACACATAAACCTTCATTTTCATGACTACCATTCCTGAACCTTGTGTCATCAGTCACATTCTGTCTCCAAAAATCATTACAGCCATTTCATGTCGTTGATGTGGGATACATCAAGGTCCTCCTGCAATGAGTCACTTCTTGTCGACATCAGTACATTATCCAAGAAGTTGACTTAGAAACACCTTTTTAGTACCTTGGTACTTGCATACATCAATGACAAGTTTCTCACTTCCGGTGATAGGTTGAAATCACTGGCCTTCGACCAAAATACTTTGTATGGTGTTCGACATCAAAACATCCATTCACACCATGTAGAATGTACTACAGTACCTTGAGGATCATTATCATTATCGATGATTTCTCTCGCATCTGTTAACAGCTTACATCATTGGCTGGTAATTAGACAGTGTCTTCCCATGTTAGACTTCAGATCACATATTCACATGGTTAGACTCATACTTGAGAAAATGATTGGATGAGATAGAAGACCCTGGATCTAGTTTCATCCATCCGGGTTGTGATTTCAAGAGAGTATTAAATCATCTGTACGATGGCTTTACAATGATGGTCATCCCATCATGGGTCTATATCTATAGACAATTATCTATGTACATGTAATTAAAGTTTATATGCTGAGCATGGGTATGCCTTCTCTCATTGATTCATGAAAAATTCAAAATATCATGATATTATGTATTGTAATTGATGCAAGTTACCATCCGCTTCAGAACCTCCTCATCACATCGTAAAGCATATCACTCGACATTATCATTTTTGACTTCATGCTTTAGGGGTCAACTGTTACAGGTCTATTTGCGAACATCACTCCCATCATTCAGATCAGTACTTTTAGGTCTCATCAAACCCTAATTCTATTGCTACATGCCCTAGAAAAGTCATCACATTGAATACCATCATTCCTGAGAGTTTCTTGGCCTGAACACATCCTAAAATGACTCCTTGAGGAACCAACATAGCCTTGGTCAAGGGCAACTAGACTGTAGAGCACCTAGGCCCATTCAAGCCTGCTCTGTAGAGCACCTAGGCCCACTTTGACCTGCGCTGGGTGATATTGAGCGAAATCTTCACAGGGTTCTTGGAATATTCCTACATTCTAGACCATTCTAGAAGATTCCCACCTCTTATCCTCTCCCATGAGATCGAAATTAGATAGGGAATGAATCAAATAACCTCCTATTCTCTCATCCCTTCCTCCATGGAAACTAACCCCCAAATTGGAAAGCCATTCAATGCCCAATTTATGACAAAACCACCTCCATTTCCCTATAAATTAAGCACTCATCATAGTGATTAGGGGCTAGACTTTGAGAATTTGTAGGGAGATACTGTTGGTTTGAGGTTTGAGATTATTGCAAGTATTGTTATGTTGCCAGAGCATTTTGCTTTTGGTGTGATGAAGATGGAACTCAAGCTGGATGAGTGACATGGGATTAGACTTCTTTGGTTGTAACTCTTCCTTCTACTTAATAAAGATGTTTACACCTTTTCCCATATTCTTGTCTTTATGTATGATGATTATATGTGTAAATGCTTTCGATTCCATTTGCTTATAGTAGATAGATCTCTTGCTTTGATTGGTTTTTTTCCTCTGTTTATGATTGTAGGTACTTATCAAGCAAATTCAGTTTGAGAAGGAGCGACGAGATCTATTCAAAGGAGACAAAGGGAATCGAAAGATAACAAGTAGGTCCCTTGTCTTATTTATCTTCTATAGGAAAAGGTTAAACTCTTTAAATCTATTGTTCTAGGTGTAGCTACCCACCTAGGGAAATTGTGTTTATCCCTAGATGCAAAATTCCACATAACAGTCTCTCCACGATACGTTCTCCCTATAGGAACTATCACTCAAATAGGCATTCCTTCAGCATGAAAAGCTAATAAAATCTCACAAGATGTGTCATACAAGTATTCCTCAACATAATGATAATTAGGGATCTCAACAACAAAAACATTATCTCAACAAATCATAAGAAAATCATGATGCAACTACATCATATACCTCCACTTTCAAGGATGGCCGAAAAATTAAAAACTCAGCTGCTGAAATGGATATCACCATTGAATTTGTGGCACAAAATTGTGTGAAATGACTATAAAATTTTCCCCTTTCCGACACCATCAAATTTTGGACCCTCAGGCATCTTGAAGATTCCCCCAAAGATTCCTTCCCGGAGAAGGTAAAAATATCAATTGCTTGGATGAATATTCTGATCACACCACTGTGATCCCTATGAAATTTTGTGAAAATTGACTATAAAGTTGGCATCATTTTGCCTTGGTCAAAAAATAGCCTACAAGGGAATCTTTTAGATTCCACAAGATTTTGTAAAGATTCCTTGTTGCTGGATGCCTAAATTTCTACTACTTATATGAGGAAACAAAGCACACCATCATGTTCCCTACAAAATTCCAGTTCTTTTGATTATAAATTTGGCATGTTTTTGTCACTGTGAAAAATCACCCTCCTGGGAATATTTTAGATTCCTCACTGCATCAAAGAATATTCCTACAAAGATTATGTCTCGAGAAAAGTGCCAAGAATGGTTCCTCTTTGGAATCTATGTTAAGGGTCTACCTCTGTGGACCCGCTCATGGTTCTGATTGGCCTTGGTTTAGTGCTCCTCCTCTCTCGCTTCAAATGAGAGAATTCTAGTTTTTTAATAAAAAAATAAGGCAAAGTTTCCAAAGCTTGTGATTGGGAAATTTCGCTGGCATGCCAAATGTCATAGGGGCGGTTCTGAGTTCCATACCTACCACACCATTTCTTTTAAGTCTTTTGAACCGATGTTTGATATAAACTGTGGGTGGTTAGTTATAACGAGCGGGGTTTACTACGTTGTGGAGTGTTCACATTTTTTTTTGGCATAACCGTTTTGTGGTGTATTATGATATGGGTCAAGTGGGGCCATAACCATATATGGTTATTGTTTAACCATATGACATTTTTAAATTAACCATCTATGTATATGGTTACAATACGACATTTTCAATTAACCATATATGTATATGGTTACAAATATTGGTTGATGTTTGTTTTGCATTTTATTTTTCAGGTGAAAGAAGTCAATGAAAGGGTGCCATGTGTCAAGGTCCCATCCCCTAATTGGGATGCCATGTGGCACACTGTGAGCCCCTCTTTTTCCCTATCTTGTCAATATTTAAAGAGCCATAAGTTGGTCATACAGACTCAGATTTGTGTCCCATTTGCACCATTGGAATCAGGGCGACAAGCAATAAGATATGGTGTTGGTTTTACTTCAATCTAACTTTTATTTTTGAGCTATTTCAAGCTACTATTGAATTCTCAGCATGTCTGGAGCCACTTAGATCATTCCTCCCCACTGAGGAGCTTTTGGTCCTCCAAAAACATGAACATAATCTGTAACTATTGTGTTACATTGTATGCACCACAAATATTCTGACAGGTCACCCTTCCTTCTCCTTCACCTTTGTCCTTTGGAGCCATAAGTGATGAGCCGACAACTACATCCCTACAAATTTGTAGTACAATATTTTCAAATTATATGCTCAATTACATGACCAATCATGAACCAAGCATCGCCATACTTGCCAAGAGTTCATAAGACATAATATTTGGTCAAGTTTACATTAGAATAGAAACCAATACCCCAGTTATCAAAAAAAGCCAAAACATCAATGTTGCTTTAACAAGAGATGGAAAACACATCATCACTTTTACATTTATATCACAACACATTATTTACAAAATGCATCCATGACAAGATACAATATCTATTGAAACCATCTCTCACTCATCAAGGTGAATGGGTCATCTCCCTATGGTGGATTCACTTGTCAAAAAATGTTTCCAACTAGTTCCTACACAGGCACTTTGTCCTTGAGATGCTACTCTAGATTGAACCTCCAAAAAGTGGCTCTTTGATATCCACCTCTATTGCAATGAATTCAAAAAAAAAAAGTCTTCCTCTATACCTACTTAACTTGCTTCCTTCCCTAATGGGGAGAAGGCCTTTCATGCCTCATTCTCTTTCTTGCTTCCATTCTCTTCCAACACTCAACAACCACATGGTTATGTAAAACACAGAAACTACATAGTTTTCTATGGCATGATTTTTGTTTATCATTAACATGATTGTAACCAAATTGAATTTTAGAGTACTAATATTGTTTATACCTCTCTTGGATGTCTCTGGTGCAATTTTGAAGATGAGAGCTTTCCTTAGCTCTTCCTCTATAATGTACAATGTCATGGGAGGATTGTGATGTGTTCCAATCATCTTCTTTCTCCGATGGATTTAGAAATGTCTTGGAAGCTTTTGATACCTTGGAGAACTCCTCTTAAGTGTATCCTAAACCTGTGAATTGAGGTGTTTGTACCACCTCCAATGGCTGATTCATTCCTTGGCCATTAACACCAAGTCCTCCTCCTTTATATCTCATCTTGGTAAGGAGTTTCATGCTAGTTCCTGTAATGGGTAACTCCATGTTTCCAACAGAAATAATGTCATGTGAAAATGAAACTGAAGAACAATCAACATTGTTTACCTTAGCTGTTGATTTTGAAATGGGTGATGATGGCTTCGCTAAGTCTTCGTTGCAATTCAATTTTTTCAATGCCTCTTCTGCAACTCATAACTGAAGGTGCAATCTCTACTTCTCCTCTTTTTCTAGTCATAGAAATCTCCTCAATTCAACATTCTCTACTTGAAGGCTCTAATTGATCTCTTCATCTAAATGACGAGAAGACGATGAAGAAGATGAATGTACACATGAGGGGGTAGATGGAGCACCATCCTCTTCTCTTTCTTTCAGTCGTTCCTCTCTTCCCATCTTCTAATCATAATTTGCATACATTATGTCTACCATTTTTTATGTCCTATAGAAGGCCTCGTACATATCTCTGCCATCCTCCATTTTATTTCTTGCTGCATGTTCAATAATTAACACAACTAATTCACATTAGTGAGAAGATTGCTCTGATACCAAACTTGATCTGATCTCTTCAACTATCGAAATTAACCAAGATTTTTTACTTTTGTGATGTTAGTAGAATTACATATAAAAGAGCATGAAAAGCCATATGTGCATATTGTAAAGAAAATGAAACATAATGAAAACCATCAAATCATAGAACACAAACACTTTGATAATGGAGTTCACCCAATGTGGGTTACATCTCCAGGCCCTGGTGTCAAGAGTGGGGAGGTTGTTTCATTAATGTTTCAAGATGATGATGTACATGGTGTGTTCTATACATTACAAGGATGAATACCTTCAACTAGAGTAGCATGTCTCTCCATGAGACGTTCTCATGAACTCTCACTCATATGGAAAATTCCCTCAACAAGAGTGGCATGTCTCTCCATGCGACATTCTACCTATAGGAACTCTCACTCAAATGGGAATTCTTTCAACATGACAAGCTAATAAAATCTCACAATATGTGGCATACATGTATCCCTCAACATAATGGTAATCAATGATCTCAACAACAAAAACATCATCTTAGAAAATCAAAAGAAAAACATGACAAAATCGCATCATATACCTCCACTTTCATGGATGGGAAAAAAATGCAAAACTTAGATGCTGAAATGGACATCGTTGTTAAATTCGTGTTGTGAAATCATGTCAAACGACTATAAATTTTTCCCCTTTTTTACATCGTCAAATTTTGGACCCTCGAACATCTTGAAGATTCCCTCAAAGATTCTTTCCTAAAGATGGCTGAAACATCTACTGCTCGAATGAAGATTCTAAGCACACCATTGTGATCCTTGCAAAATTTTGTTAAAGATGACTATAAAGTTGGCATCATTCTGCCTCAGTCAAAAATCAACCACCAAAAAAATATTTTAGATTCCATAAGATTCTGTAAAGATTTCTTGCTGCTGAATTCCTGAATTAATGTTGCTCAGATGAAGAAACGGACCACGCCATCACATTCCCTGGTAAATTCTAGTTCTTTTAAGTATAAAGTTGGTATGTTTCCATCATTATGAAAAACACCTCTCATGGATCTTTCAAATTCCTCACTGCATTAGAAAATATTCATGCAAATATTTCGTCTTGAGAAACATGCCAAGCATGGTTCCGCCTTGGCATCCGTGTCAATGTTATGCCTCTATGGATGTGCTCATGGTTCCGTTTGGCCTTGTTTCAAGGCTCCTTCTATGTCTCTTCGAATGACAAAATTTGAGCTTTTTTATAACAAAATGTGGCAAAGTTTCCAAAGCCTATGACCAGGTAGTTTCGTTGTAACATATTAAATGTTACAGGTGAGGTTCTGGGTTCCATACCCACTACACCATTTTTTTAACTTGTTTAAACCAATGTTTGCTATAAATTGTGGGTGGTTAGTTATAACAAGTGGTGTTTATTACATTGAATGGAGTATTTTTTGGCATAACCATTTTGTGGCATATTATGATAGGGGTCAAGCAGGGCCATAACCGTATATGGTTATTGTTTAACCATACAACATTTTTTAATTAACCATATATGTATATGGTTACAAATATTCGCTGATGTTTGTTTTGTGGTTTTTTTTCAATCATATTAACCATATTATATATGAATTTTATTATATGATTATTAAAATAACCATTTTTATATTTACAATAATTTTCTATATATATATATATATATATATATTGTCTTTTTTTAGGTACAAGAAGCCAATGAAAGGATTCCATTTGTTAGGGTTTGGTAGGGCAACACTTGATTGCCACAAAAGCTTGCAGGTCTCACTTGTTGTAGACCCTACTTTTTCCCTGTCTTGTCAAACTTTAAAGAGCCATAATTTGGTTACGCATACACGGATTTGAGTGTCATTCTCACCATTGGAATCAAGTCGACGAGCACTATGATATGTTCCTAGTTTCATTTTAATATAAGGACTTTGATTTTTGAGTTATTTCAAACCACTGTTGAATTCTGAGCATGTCTAGAGTCACTAGGATCAATCCCCTAACTGAAGAGACCAACCAAGATCTTCCTTATCCAAATATCACACGCTTCTTGAATAGAAACCATATACTCAAACTCTGCTGATCTAAGTGCTACAGATATCTATTTTCTACTGTACCAAGCAATTGTTGCTAACCCAAAACTGAAGATAGATCCTGATGTGCTCTTCCTGTTGATGGATCCCATTAATAGGTATATTTTGAAGTTCATTATGTTATTCTCTGGCCCTTAAAACTATCATTTTCTCACATTAATTCTCATTTTTAGTGATAATATGCTTAGTAAGAAGATTAAAGGGTATTTTTCATATTATGAGGCATAATGTGGTTAAATTGTAGGAAAAAGAAGCATTTTCAAGGAATTTACTACGAAGGGGCTTGATGTATACAACCAAGAGAGAATCTATGGGGCTTCTCCACCTCCTTATATCTCTAACTTAGCTTAGGATCATAGGATCTTCACTCATGGCTTGAATTCACTAACAACTGAGGGACTCCAAGTCCATGTGAAGATCAAGGAGAACCATATCCACAATTCTTGAGATCTTGGAGGAAATCACTCATATTTTCAAGGAAGCTTCCATCAACTACCTTTCTGTATAAATAAAATAGCTGAAAGGCTCATTAGGATTTGAATTTTTGATTTATCTAAGAGTAGTTATTGAGCCTAGTGCTTGACATTGTTATTCTTAAATTTCATGTGATGTATGAGACTATTATTTTCTGCTAATGAGAAGTTTGCCATTGATCTGCATCTCAACTAGTGTTAGAGGGTTGAAACCCTTAGGTTTGGGCCCAACCCAAAGGCTTTAGTCCCTCTTCTATATTCCTTTCTTGTTCTTATTTCAAAGCATTTCATGTCTTTCTCTTGTTTTAGTAGATGTTAAGCTATAAAATCATGTGATTGTAGGCTTCCCTATCACCTCTCTTGTGGGAAGAGTGATTGGAAAGATTTACAAGCTCATTCTCAAAAAATTTGTTTATGATTTCTTGGAAATAGATAGATGTTAATTGTAATCATTTTGCATGTTTATTCTCTGCAACCTAGGAGTTGGTTCAGTGATCAGAGTAGTGTTGTGGAATAGAATATATTTTAGTCAAATTCAACTCATCTTTTCCATGATAGTTTTTCTCACTATGTTATTGGTCATTTGATGCAAGTATTTGGCTAGTTGCAAGGTTGTGCTGATCTACAAGGGTGGGCACATCTTTATATCTCCACCTGGACCTTTCCATCTTCTTCCTTTTCACCTCACACTTCTCCCAAACTTTATTTCCATAGTCATTATGTTAAGGAAAATAGAGGACACCATGGGCATCACCCTTGCTGCAAGATAGACCTCCAAGAGGACCTGGATCTGGCTAGGGGGATCCCCCAACCTTCATTCACTTCCTCCTACCTTTATCCATCTTCTCCTTCCCTCAAGACACCATTTCTACCCTCAAAATGCTCTCAAAAACCCCCATGTAGCAAAACATGGCCTCCTATAGCAATATAGGACCTCTTATAGCAATGTTCTTTTCAACCAGTTTTTCTCCCCACTTCGATCCTATCCTAGTTAAGTTTAATAATCACCCCAACTTATGCTTTGATGATTAAGTAAGGCTCTTGTACCACTCCAACCTCCTCCTTTCTTCACTATAAAACAAAGTTAGAATTAGTATTTTTCTCATAAGCATGTTAAAAGTTAAATTCCTTATTTTCATGAAAATGTAAAGTAAATCAATGATACATGCAAGTAGGTTACTAATTTTATTAAATGTCCAAAGTAGAATAGCTTTACTTCTGCAAGTAGATGAGACCTTTCTCTTTCATGCAATTTCAATTAGCATCTACATTTGAATGAATGGCATTTTCACTTTCATAGTTAGAATCAGGTTCAATTTCGCTTTCATAAGAAATTTTCACTACAGTTAGTTGGAGGAATAGTCTCTGAATGCCTTGATCTGATTTCATGACTGAGGATGACATGAATAGAACCTAACCTACTATGCATATAGCACTATCACGTCTAAGTTTGTATGAACCCTAGGTTCATAATTTGAGTTGAGGGTCCCTTGGGAGTTGCAACACTCTTGGTGCAATATCAGGGCTCACCACTTGTTTGATGGACTCCATATCCAATATGCATCTATCAATCCTTGGAGCTTCACTCCATTAGTCCTCCTGTACCATAAACCAAAATCTATTATGCCTTTGAGGTATCTAAGAACATGTTTTGTTACTTTCCAGTGAAGCTTTGTAGGTTCCACCATAAACTAACTAGATTAACTATAAAACAAATATTAAGCCTTGTGTAAACCAAGTACATCATGGACCCCACCAACTATCTGTAGATGGTTCCATGTACCACCTCTTATATAGAAGCATCCTCTTTCCTCTAGTTAGTAGTTAGAGGAGTTTCCATAGGCTTAGATTCTTGCATGTGGAATATCTGAAGGATTTCAGAGTTGTACTTCCCTTGACCAACAAATAGCTCTCCATCTCCCTCCCACACCTACAAACCAAGGAAGCAGTGCATCAATCCCATATCCTTCATATCAAACTCTCTTGCAAGGTCCTCCTTGCAAGACTGGAACAATCTCTCATCTCCTGTATGTATCAAATCATCGACATACAAGGCTAAGATGAGAAGATTTTCTTTTACCAAAATGTAGTAGATATTGGCATCTGCTTCGCTGTTAGTGAAGCCCAATCCACTAAGATAGTAATCTATGCGAGTGTACCAAGCATGATCTGCCTGCTTGAGACCATAAAGGGCTCTCTTGAGTCTACACACATGTGAATCCCTATAAAATGTCTCAAATCACTCAAGTTTCTCAATCTAGATCTCTTCCTTAACCATTCCATTGAGGAGGGAAGTATTAACATCCATTTGGTGAATCATCCACCCAAACTATGTTACCAATGCTAGTATAGTTCTGATAAAGGAATATCTTGCCACAGGGTAAAATGTCTCCTCATAATCAACTTGCTCTACCTATGAGAATACTTTGGCCACAAATATGGCCTTGTACTGCTCAACATTGCCATCAGCTTCATGTTTTTCCTTATACACCCATATGGATCCAATAAAATATTTTCCCTCAAGTCTAGGCACAACCTCTCAAGCATCATTCTTCATGATGGAGTCATACTCCTCCACCATGACATCTACCCACAGCTACTGGGAAACTACTTCCTCAAATGAAGAAGGCTCAAAATCAATCAGTTCTATCATGAGTGCCATATATCTGGTATATCTATTTGGTGATATCCTCTGTTTGTGCATGGACCTAGGAGCTCCAACATGCTCCTAAGCATCCTACACCAATCTATTTTCTTCCCGAGTTCTCTTCCTCCCTTCTATGGAAGGATTTGTGTGAGTGAGTGCCTCCACTCTACCTCCTCTTTACTCCTCCACATGTGGCTGCTCCACAACATCTTATGGATCTGACTAGGGCTCCTCCTTTAGATTTAAAAGCTCCTCCTCTGGTGTAATTCTCAGCTCTCACTCTAGAGAGATTGTCACAAACTTCTCCTCATCACAATTGTCCTAAGTGAAGGCATATACACCTGGTAAATGAGAGGTGTATACAATAAGCTCCAAATTTTTCCTACTATCTTTGGAGACATGAAATTTGACCATGGATCCAAAAATGTGAAAGTGGGAGACATCTAGATTCCTCCTAGAGAAATCCTCTTCAGGTATGATCATTCCAAGAATTTTTTGAGGGCTTATGTTCTGCAAATAAACAACTATATTGCATGCTTCTTCCCATAGGTATAGTGGCAATCCTTGATCATGAAACATTTCTCTTGTAGCCCCTACAATGCTTCTATTTTTCCTCTCTACCACCCTATTTTGTTGTGGATTGTGAGATGCAGTCAACTCCCTTCTAATAGCCTCTTTGGCACATAATTCTTTGAAGGCATTAGACACATAATCTCCTCCACTATCACTTCTTAGGGATTTAATTTTATGTCTAGTCTCATTTTCAGCTAAGGTTTTAAATTCAAAAAACTTTGAATAAACCTCATATTTCTTCTTCATAAAATAGATCCAGCATTTGAGGGAAAAATCGTCTACAAAAATCACATAACACCTGTGT
Source organism: Pinus taeda (assembly GCA_000404065.3). NCBI lineage: Eukaryota > Viridiplantae > Streptophyta > Pinopsida > Pinales > Pinaceae > Pinus > Pinus taeda. The sequence goes on along the minus strand of APFE030127879.1, from coordinate 193,118 downwards.
TTGTCAACTTAGACTGTAGGAGAAGGTCCACACACATCTAAGTGAACTCACTCCAAGATGGCTCTAGCTCTCCTATCTCATTCATAGAATGAGGATTTAACATATTTTCCAAGAGTGCATCCTTTGCAAACATAATGTTGATAAATGGTTCATTTTGGAATTCCAGTGGTGATCTACTGCATTATTTTCAAAGATCCATGGTGTAGGTGTCCAATGCGCCTATGCCATAGATCTCCAACATCTTGGCCCTGAACATGTTCGCCTTGATGCTCAATGCAACACATGTATACACATCTATCTTGTAGATATTCTTAGCCCAAACACCAATTTGTTGTACTTGTCCAATAGCAACATGCTTCAGATAAGCTTTCCCCTTACTAAACACCACATCATATCCATGATCTTCAAGTACAACTACAAAAACTATTTTTTTCTTCATACTAGACACATACATTACATTCTGTAGGTGAATATGGGAACCTGAATCCCTCTTCAAGGTGATACTGCCAATCCCTTTGGTATTATACCTCCCACCATCTCCAAGATCTATGTGTAATTGTAGATCCTTCTCCTCTAGGCTACTGAAGGCCTTACTTCCTTTCATATGAAATAAAGCACCAAAATCTAAGTACCATACACTACCTCATACAATACTTATCATGCATGCCATGAGGGTGAAATCCAACTCAAATTGTGATGTGACAACATCACCTCCTACTACTCATGTAGGATTTTGACAGGATTTTCTTGTGTGGATACTTGGTTGCATATTGTCCATATTCAGGGCAGTGAATACATTTGATTTTACTAAGATCTTTCTTCTTGCCATGGTTCTATATGGATTTTACCTTTCCTTGGGCCTTCTTTCCCTTGGATTTCTTTTATTTTCTTGGTAGAGCATATTTTTCTTCCTCTTCAACTTTAGATGTGATACCATCTCTAGGTTTCTTCTAATCTCCTCCTACACCAAATTAGACAAAATTCTCTCCCAATATGGGAGCTTGTCTCTTCCATTAATTGAATCTTGATAGTTGTGGCATGACTTCAGAAGGCCAAGGAGTGTTAAGCTCACAAGTTCAGATGATGGCACATTTTCTCCTACTCCTCCAAGTTCATTGCTAACCTGAGTGAATCTGGATAGGTAGTGAACAAAAATTTCATTTTTTCCCATTTGAATGCTCCTGAGCTTATCTCTCAATGCCAATATACTTGCATCATTGCTTCTTTGGAATAAATCTATGAAAGTTTTCCACATTGCACTAATAATATCCTTTCCATGCAAATTTGAAACCACATGATCTCTGACACTCCAGAATAATCCTCCTGAATTTGTTGTGTCTTTCTTCCACTAAGAAAGTGCTTGTGTATTAGAATCCACTGGTTTTGGAATATCAATTTTCATGTACTCTAATACTCCATTGTCATCCAGGACATTTTCCATCTTGTCCTTCCAAGCACAAAAAAATGAGGTTCCCTCCAATTCATACTCAAGCTTCAATCCATTGAAAGACATTAATCCCACATTGAATAAAATCTGCACCGAAAACTTTGCAAATCAAAATTTCTCTAAGAGAAGATCTTGAACTTGGTTTCTATGTAGTCTTCAATAGCTATGATACCATATAGGAATAGCTCAAAATTTGTAGCTGTTAATGAATTTAGACTAAAAACAATATACAAAAATTCCTTCTACTCAATCTATGGAAAGGAAAACACAAAATAAAAATGCATGCAATCATTCAATCACAATGAACACAATATTTTTACTAGGGAACCCAACTGGGAAAAACCCCTCCTAATTTTGTATTGAATTATATGATAATATGGATCTATTACAATTACAACTTCAATCTTTGAAGCTTAACCTACACTGAAATATTGTTCTGTTGTTCTTTGACATGCCCTGACCAACACTTAGACAAAATACGCCTCAATCTTCCTCCTATTCCCTTGTCCAATCCTTGAGGAAATTAGCTACTAAAAAATAGGATAATTCCCTATTTCCTCGCGTAAATCTTGAAGGAATTGATCACCTGCTTAATTGCAAATCCTGTACACTCAACTAGTATACAATTGACAATTACAATGTTCCTTTTCCTCCACCTCAACTAGTAAATTTAAATTCCATGCATGACTAGGGATATTTTTAGTAAATTGACTAGTTAATTGAGAGATCAGTGAGTTAACAATAATTACTACTACATTGAACTCCTACTAACTCTATTCTATACTAGAGCTCAGATAATTTAGTTTAACTAACAATAAATCCACTGGATTACTATATCGTAGCAATCAACTCATACCCAACTCTACTTCTAGCCTACAAGCTCGAATTGATTGATTTAATTGTGTGATTTGGACATGTCACTCCTGCTAATTGCAACTCAATTCATCTTGCTGATGTGGAAAATCAAATTTTTCCATTTGACTAAGGCACAAGTCAAATGAATCCTTTTCTTGCTACAATTAACATTGATGCCTTATAAAAAGACAATCAAGGGGCAAGAATCCACAACCTTGTTCTTTGGGCAGGTTTAAGTGCACTTTGGGATACCAAGGAGCATCATTTTAGATAGGGACATAATATTTCTTAGTGCATTTTAGAATACATTGTGGGATTAGATGGAGAAGAAGTTAAAGAGGTCTATCGCATTCCATCCTCATATAGATGGGTAGAAAAAATTAGTCAATAGGAATTTGGTCATCTTTTGTGGGGTTATAATCAGAAGCATCTGAAGAACTAGAATGAAAATATGGTAAATATACAACTCTCTTATAATAGAGTAGCCCACACTTCTACTAGTAATCCCCATTTTGAAACTTATTTTGGATATTTTCCACCTTCACCTTTGGATACTGCATATGGGAAATGAGTGAGGGAGGATCTTATAGGGGATGCCTTGGGGGAAGAAATATTTGTGGAGAAGATCAGGAAAATCCATATATAGGTATATGAGACACTACAAAAATCATAGGAAAATTACAAAGTCTGGCATGCCATCGACACATAACAGAAAATTCATTGAAGTCTGGAGAGAGAGTATGCTTATAATTGAATAGGGAAAGGCTTCAGGGTCATGGTAATAAAATTAAGGATCTATGGTATGGTCCCTTTTAGATACTAGAAAAGGTGGGAGATAACATCTATAGACTCAGTCTACCCCCATACATGCTCATTTACTCAGTTTTGAATGTAGAGAATCTGGAACTGTATGATCCTTCCATGCCAGACCAAGAAGGACAATAGGTCCTACCTTCTATAGAATATTTGGCATGAAATACTCAGGCATTTGTAGAAGAGGTTAAGAGCTAAAATATAGTGGTAGAATGACCTTTTGTAGATTGAGTTGAAAGGACAACTTCCATGAAAGGACAAATGGTACACCCCAAAGAAGGTGGAGGAAAATTTTATTCACTTCATTTAGTAGAACATTTTGGGGACTAAAAGGCTCCCAAAATGGGGAGTTTTGATCCATATTTGATTATTATATTTTTTTCATCCATATTATACTTTTATAGTGGAACAATTGGAGGAGTTAGCGAACACGATCATTTTTAATGGGGGGATCTAGTTTGTCATATTGGTGTTGAAACCTTTTGGGAGCATTTTTAGGAATTGAAAAACATATTTTGGTGTAAAAAATTTCCCCTTTACCATGGTACCTATTTTTCCTATTCTAAACATAGATATATTTCTAATGGTGCAAGAATCGCCTAAATTTGAGTATGTGTGCAAAAGTTATGGCACTCAAAAGTTGACCTTCTTGTTTTCACCACCATAATTCAAGAGGATGTCACATCAACCCCTATTATTAATGGAAAATGGGATATCCACATGATCATGATGAAAAATAATCTAGAATAGTTGATGTTCTAACTCTCGTTAAGAGTTGAAGGACTCAAACCTAACCACTTGTAGGCTATTGGTCTGTGTTATAACTAGGCCACTGGGGGGAGGAGGAGTACCATTCTTTTGGAGTGCATATTATTCCATATAAGAGTAGAGTAGCCAAGAGGGATATGGAGAGAGAACATAAAGAGGATTTGTGCATTGTAGTAGCCTACAAGCCATAAGCCTTACTTATTTGTCCCGACATCCATTTTCTATTCAAAGAAAGAGAGTAGAGTGGAATCACCTTCCATTTGCATTTTCTCCTAAAAGGGTTTCCCAAGATATATCTTATTTCAATTATGGTTTGTGAAATTTTATTTCACTAATCTCTATTTTGTGCATAATTATAATTTTCTTGCATACACAATAAATAGTAATGAACATATCCATAAATCTAAGGAGAGATAAATCCTCATAGTGTAGATTTCATAGTTTCTAATATATTTTAGTAGATATGTTGTGACACATTGTCCAATGGAATATCCCCAACAGTTACAAATCATCCTGGTTGCTTCCCATCAAGAGAGATAACCACCATGGGATCCACTATTGAAATCACTAAATATTTTTTTTCTTCCTCATCATTCAAACAATGACACAAAATTGAATCCACTCTTCGATGGTATCAAGTGTCATCAATGATAAGGTAGTTATTAGCATAGTGGGAAAAAAGACATCACTCATGGGAGAACACAGGCAGAAACCTTTAGGTTTGGGTATATATTAGCATGTATGGGTAGTAAGGGTCACTTGAGGTGATGAGGAGAAAATTATCATTAGAAAACAAGTCAATTCCATTCTCATCCTCACCCTGTTTAGGCAATTCCAAGATTAATTCACTGAAAATTAGATATTTCTTCAACTTGGTTGATGTGAATTCTATATTGAACGCTTGAAGAATCACCATTCATTTGTTTTACTTTCCTATGATGAATCATAAAAAATGCATACCCCCTTGGGGGCATCGTATACCCTAGAGACGAGGGCCAAGGAGAGGGCCGAAGGCTCAGGTGTTGGAAGGTAGGCCGAAGGTTGAAGGCCTGAAGCCAAAATTTAAACTAAAAAAAGAAAGAAGCAGAGGGTGGGGTCGAAGGGGCCCCATGCCGGCGGGGTCGAAGGGGCCGAGGGTTCAGGAACACAAGCATAGGTTCTGGTGGCCGAAGGGTGGAGATTAAATTTTAATCCTGTTGACGCTGGTTGGAGACTTAAAAAAGATAGCCCAACAAGGTTGGGTGGGGTTGGTGGATGTTTGGTTGAAGGTGGGGTGATGGGACCCCATCAAGGATGGGTGTCCCATCAAGGTGGGCCAAAGGCTCAAGGCTCAAGGTGGGGCCCCATCTTACCATATGATAATTTTGGCCCTATCCCGACATAGGTGGCAGTTTTGGGCAATTAAAAATTGGAAAATGATTCATATTTACAATCATGGTGGTTTTCCATAGAATAATATGATGTCGTAGTCATTAGGTAATATGAGTAGTTTTTAAGGCTATTTTTTCAACATATTATAACCTTAGTTCAAGTATGGAAAGGATTTTGCTTTAACAATACACTGCATGATCCTAGTGCATATCATCTTCTAAAACTAGAACAATAATAATTGTTTATTTAGATGCTCCAATGTATAGTAAAAAATATCTACTATAATTCGAAGGACTCAGGACTCAATAAAGGAGTATAAATAAACACCTTTTTCAAGGTGCTACATGATCTTTGAGAAAAATCATTTCATATAAATAGAACCCCTTATTAATAGGAACTTATAAAAACATTCATCAACCTCAACAACCATAAGAAATAAGGATCTGTAACTAACATGTATTACATGAGGATGCAACTAAATTTTTTCCTGAACCTTTAGGACTGTACTACTGCAATATGTTTCAAGATATAATATCCCCTAACTTCTGATATATGTTATTATGTTAATTAATTTCTTTTTTTACCCTTTATATTTACAATTTAAAGGAAATATTCATTAATAATTTTTATTGCATGAATTGCTTAGTGTATTTTTACAGAAATTTTGTATTCTTTCGAAGATTGTTACTTATGTCCCCATAATTGCAGTATCAGTGTATAACAATTTAATATTAAATGTATTTATGTATTTCTTCAATCACATGTTTGGACTTTTATTTCATTTAAAGTTGTATTTATGCTTGCTTTAAGATAGTCGATAGTCTTTAATACTATAATTTTTTATTTTGAAGTTTTAAATGAATCAATAAATTTCACTCACATAATATCATGACCCTAGGTTCATGTAATAGTTTCGTTCTCGAAAATTACATATAAATTAATTGAAATTTTGGTGTTTTTGCTATGGATATGTTACATTTAATTGGAAATTTTTATAATATTAATTTTAATTTTAATTTTAATATTTTAAAATTTTTGAATTTAATTTTCTACTTAAATCATAGGTAGAATAAAATGCTTTTTAACGAAATAGCATTACGATGATAGTGAAGAACCTACACACTCACCCGAAACACTATGGTAGAGTCTCTATTTCATTATAATTTATGCATATTTGCTTAATATTAAATAAATAAGCGTAAGGATAGTAAAAGTAGATTTTATAGAGATACATGAAGAACATACCCAACTATTCCACCTACTTTATATTACGGTACTATGAGAACACCACCCTCATAATACATTTGCAACAAGAATACCCAGAGGTAGTTTTTTTTTAAGCTTTAGAAATATATTTATATTACAAAGCAAGCCACTGATATCACTGTGGTAGTGTTTTTCTGGTAATGGTGTACCAAAAGACACTTTTTTAGCAGCTGATTGTTCCTTGCAAATGTTCACAAGTAGAGTTGGTGTTGTTAGTGAATAGACTTAAATAAACAAAGCATTGCAAATAGTGAAAACAATGCATATACAAACATAAACTAAAAAAAAAAGATAAATACAAAAGCAATGCTCAATGGAGCAAACAAGTTAACAAAATAATGGAAAAAGCTCCCTTTATTGACTTCTAGTAGTATAAGTTGAATAGAATTGATGAATCTTAAACACTTGGAGAAAATTCTTTGACCTATGGTGCTAAAAAATCCTCAGCAAGGAGGTCCTTTTCCTCAATCTCTTTGCAATCTTCTTCTGTCTCTCAAAGAAGTACGAAGATTCTCCAATGATGGACTCTTCTCCTCTCACTAAGATGATCGATTGCTTAGAAGAAATATGGCCAACATGATAGTGCTCTCGCTTTCTTTGGCTTCAATAATGAAATGTTGGTTTGCTTTAATAGCATTTTCATTAGCATAACATTGTCTCATATTTTGGTTCTCCCATTGCTTGTTTATATAGAATTTTTGAATCCATCTTCCCACTCTTGGTTCATGCATAACAATGACTCATGAGTAGGACAAGATGATTCCATTAAGGGTTGCATATCTTCAGGGTGACTCGCATTCAGTTGTCCTTACTAGATTCCTATACTAATAGGTATCATAATTTATGATTGACTTAATTTATCTCTGTAATATGTACATACATTTGCTTTCTGCAAATGTTTTCCATATTCAAAAATTCAAAAAATGTAAAGAGGGTCTATCCTAAAAGAAAAATCAAAGGACAAAAAGAATAAAGAAAAAGGTCAAAAAGGAAATGAAAGAAAATGACCCTAGGAAAAAAGAAAAAGTCCATGAAAGTGTGCAAGTCTAAATGCCACTACCATTTACTTTGATGAAAAATAAAAGGTTGTGTGCAATTTGTTATTCATGCCACAATTCATGGTAATCAAACAATTTAATCTTGGTTATTCCATGTTTTGAATTTCATGTTTATAGATAGAGAATGAAAATCTGACCAAACTGTTTAACCTTGGCAAATAATTAGATTAGGTAGAGTGAATAAAAGGAGCTCAACTGTTTAATCTGAGCCCTTAGATGTAATAAGGTTAGACTTAGTTAGATTCTTATTGTAAAAGAAAAGAAAAGGTTTTGATAAGGGTTTTCCAGTTTAAGTGCACCCTAATAAAGAGAAGTAAAAATGGTAGGATGAGTAGGTGGGTAAGTAAAAGAATGGTTGCAGAATCATGGTGATTGATTGGATAAAGTCATATCATTTACTTTCATCATCAAGTTTCTAAGAGTGTGGATGATAATAGAACATTTACAAAGTCAAATGGTTAGTTTCCCCATTCATTTCACCCTTAATTTACTAATTTCCCACAAGTAAAAGCAAAAGTACCTAAAACCTTAAGTTAAAGGGGCTCAGAGCATTTCTCTGACTTCTGGAGGGACCAGACCCTCAGCCTAATAACTTATAGGATCTAAGTACTAAAAGCCCCTCGCCTATGTTCACCCCTTCATAATTCATTCATTTCATTTGGAAAATCCCTTTTCCTAAGGTGAAATCACCATTTATCTAGGGAAAGTTATTTACCCCTATACAAAAACCTCTTTTTCACAAAAACCCACAAAAAACATTTACCCTAAGTTATAATGCACAAGTACAAACACAAAAAACAAATGTTAAACTCATTATACTTAACGCAAAAATAACTTTTCCACTTTCATTTCATATTAACCCCTAATTTTAACTATAGTTATTTAATTCCCGAAAATAACCCTTCCCCATATATTTTAAATAAATTCCATATTGTAAATATCCCACCCACAAGGTTTGAATAATAAACTTTATTAGTAAAATAACTAAATGTATTAACTAGTCGATCTGTGACTAATTAAGAACCATAACCCTTCGCTAAATAAAAAAGAGTAATTAGTCAATCAATGATTAATTAAATTTGTCCCCGCCAATCAAATCACCCCAGATGTCATTAACCCTCCCTAATCAGCATTTAATTAACCCTTCCACTTATTAAAACCCCATCGGGCCCCCCCATTAAACCTCCAATCAAATCATTCCCTGATCATCGTACGATCTGACCCCTTCAGATCCGACAGCTGACGCTCATATTGGGAGGCCTTCGATGTCAAACATTACCCGCCCGATGTGAGCGGTTTCACTGTTCACCCCACCACTCTGTGGCACCCGATGAATGGCATCAGGTGGCCTGCCCCCAATACTTCCAAGTGCCCAAAAGCGGTGCAATGGCCCTTCAAATGTCACTTACCTGCCATTTCAATAAACCGCCCGTCTGTTCATTTAATTGAATTTCACAACATATTTTGAAATTATCCTCGTTAAACCTTTTAACGTGAAAACTTGTGTTTTTATGGTTTTCGCCCATTTGACTGTGTAAACCTATGAAACCTCCCAATGCCTCCCTAAACCTCTACAACATGATTTCACCATCTGTTTTCAGTCCAAAACTCTATTGCAACACCTTTCCTAGATCCTTGTGCCAGAGAGCCATCAAGTGCCCTTCATGAAGACCTATATTCCCTTAAATAATATTGAATTTTTTCAGGTTATCAAACTAATATCAGTGCTTGGATAAACAGTTTTGATATTAGTCACATAACTGGTTTATTCCAAGAATCAACAAGAAACCTCACTCAGAACTTGTGCTCAGAGGATGAACACAATTGTACAAGGAAACAGAAAAGAAGACAACTACACAGAGTATTGACAGTCAAAACAGAGCAACTAGAAAGAGAATACAGTTAGAAGGAAGATGAATACAATAAGCACAGACTTAACCTATATCCACTACCTGATGCTGGTATACACAAGAACAAAAGAAATTACTGATTGAAATACATTGTAAACAGTAAAATATACAGTGAAGGTAAAAGGAAACAGTAAAGAAAAGTCAAAGTGCATTACGATTAAAGAGTATTAGACTGAAGATCAAGTCAAGTAAATCAGCTAGCATGAAGATAAACCATAGGGAAGATAGTTACAAAGCATAGCATACAGTTTCATGTCAAAGTGAAGAAAGATGAAAAAATAGAATGGTAAAAGTAAAACAGTAAAAGTAAACTTGGATGCAGTAAGGGTTAAATAAATATGAAAACACTTTCACCAACAACAATGAAATTAATCCAAAGTAAAAGTGAAAAAAAATTAAAAGAAATTTGAGGTTAAAAGATGAAATCAGAGCAGAAATGGTACATTCTTCAGAAATTTCCTGTTTAAGTCATAGTTTTGCAGAAACTATTGTGGTCAATCTAAGAAGTATTTTGAGAAACTGGAGGAGGTTTTTGTTCCTAACATTCCAATCTACAAAAATGTATCTCACTTTTTACAAAAGTATTACAAAACGTTAGATAAGTGTATATCGTCACAACCTATTTTTCAGTTTGTGCAAAGTCCTGTTTTTGACATCTTTTGCAGAGAATATTGTTAACAACAGGAGCTGAATTTTGGGAAACTAAGAGAGTTTTATCTCAATAACATATTATCTACAATAACCTCTTTCACTTTTTACATATCTATCTCAAATTGAGATATACAAGCGTATCATTGGACCTTAAGATTGCATAATTTCTGGGGCAGAATGCACAAAGAAATGATGCAGTTAGTGACTGGGATGCCTCATCATCACTTAAGAGTTGCTATCAAATTTAACTTTCTCTTATTTGTCACCATAAATCCATAAAAATAGTCTCAAATAGATTCATTAGTTTTGAATGTCCTTTATTTAAGTGCTATTAATATAAAATAGTTTAATATATTTGTAAAACCAATCTTGATATTTTTTCAAGATATTTCAGTTTAGAATTTGTTTAAATACTTCTTCATTTGGAGTATTTTGGGTGGATTAAAAAGCATTTTTGTAGACTTTTTGTTTTGATCTAAAGGAGCTATTGTAATCAAGGCTGGATCGGCTTACTGGATTAAATAAAGCTAAGGACATTTCACTCAATTCATGTGCACTATGGGAAAAAAATAAGTATCATTTCTCTGAGTTTGAATATTGTGTTCCTTTATGTTATGAAATATCACGTGTGTTTTCTTATAATTCTAAAAAGCAAACAAGGAAAAATACTATCAGAATTAGCTTAAGTGCTCTCTGTTTTAACTGTTTGCTTATTTCATGTTTTCAATTAAATTGCTTAAGTCTGGGAATTCTTAGTTTCTCCCTCACTTCTATAATTCATTCCTTCTATTGGCCCCTAGTACAGGATTCTTAACTGCCCTTTCTATTTGCCAAAACTCTCTTCTTCATCTTAATCCCTATTAAGGATTCTTCATTATCCTTGGCCCTAGTTAAGATTTTCATTCATTTAAACCTTTAGATTTGTTCCTGTTATGCTAGCTTTCCTTGTGAACCCTTACCTCGATGATCAATCAAATTCTAATAAACCTTTCATACTTGACTCCATAGTCCAATGGCCTAAATACTTGCTTTGCCCATTTGTCTTCTTACTTCCGCCACCCAATCAAAACAAAACACCCCTTGAACTTGCATAACTAGCCTAATATCCCATCAAACAAAACTAAATTATAAAGAAAGAGCCCTCTTTGGACTTAGGTTAGCTAGAACCTGAGTCTAAAAGAATGGTTTGTGGTTACCTCGGGAATTTCTTTCTTTAACCTTGAAATTTTTTTGAGTGATAACATAGTGGCGACCATACTGGGGAGAACTAACATTTTCTTCTGAATTGTTTTACAGGTTTAGATCTGATTTATGATGGTGGAAAATGATCAGACACACAAAGGTTAAAATCATCCACCTAGAAACTCCAAATCAATTTCACAATCAAGACTCCACTGGAGAAATGAACCTGAAAGAACTATGTGAAAAGATCAAGATTTTAAATTGGATTATTATCCAAGACATTATGTTCTTTCTCATTGATAAAGTTTTTCAATCTATATTGTATTTTATAGAAGATTTTAGATTAATTTTTTAAAAGTTGTAGATATAAAGTCTCCTTACATATTTGAACAACTTTTTTTTTCTGAATTTAATAAAGATCATATTCTAATCAAAGAAACTGAAACAATCAAGACAAATCATACAATCCCTATACACGTTCCTATACCTTATAAAGTTCCTGATAGATATAAGCCCCTCATGTCACCTACTACACTCCATGCTTTCCCTAATCATTATCACAAGTATCTCCCTAGGTTTGATGGAGAGAACGGTATCACTAACCAAAAACATATTCAAGCTTTTGAGGATTATCTTAACTTATATGAAGTAGATGAAGAGGATGTTAGTATCAAGATTTTTGCTCTTTCTTTGCAAGACAAAGTCAAGAGTTGGTTCAAAACCCTGCCTAAGGCAAGCATCTCAAATCTCCAACAATTTCTCAAATTCTTCCTTGATAAATGGATAATCAAAGTTAATCTGTTTGTGATCATAGAAGAATATAATCAGTTAAAAAGACATCCAGATGAAACAATACAATAATTTTTAGACAGATTTAATCAAATCTATTATTCAATGCCATCAAATATAAGACCTCCCCCTGGTTCAGCTCTTTTGCATTACCTAAGAGCATTTGATCCAGAGCTAGAATTTCAACTAAGAGAAAGAAACCCCTCAACGCTAGAATAGATGCAGAACATGGCAGTAGATGTAGAAGTTAATCTGCAAATTAGAAGAGAAAAGTTGAAAGCAGAAGCAGAGGTAAAACTTGACATTTTGGTAAAGAAGATAGAGGAGAGGATACAAAAGATCACCTTGAAATATGAACTTTTTGTTCAAAATCACCATGACACATTTGTTTCACAAAAAGAAGAGGTTGACAACCATGAACAAATTCCTGTTAATTCCAGCTACCATAAATTTGAAGATAGAGTTATAGAACCATATGTGGAGAGGCAATCTATTGATCTAATATGTACATTTGGTAACATTACTTCTTATGATGATGTGCCTAAGCTTGATCACTATAATAATGATGATGTTCCTCAAATCTAAATTAACCTTGTAGAGGAATCAGAAGCTAATTTGAGGAATAAGGAAGTTCAAGTTCAGCAGCTTGACAATAGTGATCAGCTTGTTCGTTTCAGCTATGAGAATGAGGAGGAAAGTGCAAAAAATTTTGAAATCAGTGAAGGAACTTTACCGTTATGTTTTTCTTCATTTCAGTTTATCAGAGATAACTTTCATGCAATCAAAAATCAAATGTCAACAAGTTTTGATATTAACCATCTAGAAGGCAATAAAATCCTTGTTCAAGACTTCTCATATCTAGATTTGCAGCCCCAAAATGCTATTGAATGTTAGGCTATAGAAGCAGACTTTGAAGCTGGAACATATGATCAAATGATCCAAGATAATTCCCTAACATTCTTTTCTGGGCAGTTCAGTTTTTGAAAGGAAATTTTCATAATTTATCTATAAAAAAGGATGAGCAGTTTTTAGAAAATCATGTAGTTTCATTGGAACCAATAGAAAATGGACAGCAACAACCTATTCAAGTCTTTCATGATCTAATAGTTGATGTGTTGGATGGAATTTGTAGTCAAATTCCTTCTCCATTAGCTAACTATGACTTTGAAAAAAGTATTAATATAGACTTGGCTAGGCAACTAGTTTTCTTGCCATATTCAAAAGAAACATCATCACAAAGCTCATTTGAAGACATGTGGGGTGATAAAGATGAAAGTATTATTTTAGTTTCATGGCATGCAGACCATACACAACAGATGTACAGTTGTTTGAATCAGTTCAAGAATAGTGTATATATTTTACAAGATCAAATTTGTACAGTTTCTAGAGTCAACAAAGGAAATCAGGAATTTCCTTATCTTCTCAAAGGTTAACAAAGTTATATTTGATTTCCATATCTCAATTTTAACCACCAAGCACAAGCAACAAAAGTCACCAAGTATATGATGCTTAAGTGGTTGCATTGGTTGTTTCATTTTACCTAAACAACAGTCAGAAAGCTAATTAGAGTAAGTAGGTAGGATTTCAATTTGAATAAATTCAGTTTTCAGCAACAACTTTATGTTAGATCAGATTTTAGTTTGCAGAAAAGGCTACAATTTCAGTCCAAGATTTTCAATCACAAAGATTACACAACAGAGCATACACATGTGTGGGATTGGCCCAATGGATCAGGCTACTAGTTGACGGTGCTCTTGAAGTTTCACAAGGAAATGCCATCTCCAAGTGAAGCTGTTGTTAGGTTCCTATACTAATAGGTGTCATAATTTATGATTGACTTAGTTTATCTCTGTAATATGTACATACCTTTGCTTTCTGCAAATGTTTTCCATGTTCAAAAATTCAAAAAAATTCAAAAAATGTAAAGAGGGTATGTCCTAAAATAAAAATCAAAGGACAAAAGGAATAAAGAAAAAGGTCAAAAAAGAAATGAAAGAAAATGAACCCCAAGAAAAAAGAAAAAGACCATGAAAGTGTGCAAGTCTAAATTCCACTACCATTTACTTTGATGAAAAATAAAAGGTTGTGTGCAACTTGTTATTCATGCCACAATCCATGGTAATCAAACAGTTTTTGGTTATTCCATGTTTTGAATTTCATGTTTATAGATAGAGAATGAAAATCTGACCAAACTGTTTAACCTTGACAGATAATTAGATTAGGTAGACTGAATAAAAGGAGCTCAACTATTTAATCTGAGCCTTTGGATGTAATAAGGTTAGACTTAGTTAGATTACTATTGTAAAAGAAAAAAAAAGGTTTTGATAAGGGTTTTCCAGTTTAAGTGCACCCTAATAAAGAGAAGTAAAAATGATAGGATGAGTAGGTGGGTAAGTAGAAGAATGGTTGTAGAATCATGGTGATTGATTAGATGAAGTCATATCATTTACTTTCATCATCAAGTTTCTAAGAGTGTGGATGATAATAGAACATTTACAAAGTCAAATGGTTAATTTCCCCATTCATTTCACCCTTAATTTACTCACAAGTAAAAGAAAAAGTACCTAAAACCTTAAGTTAAAGGGGTTCAGAGCATTTCTCTGACTTCTGGAGGGACCGGACCCTTGGCCCAATAACTTATAAGATCTAAGTACTAAAAGCCCCTCGCCCATGTTCACCCCTTCATAATTCACTCGTTTCATTTGGAAAATCCCTTTTCCTAAGGTGGAATCACCATTCCACCATTTACCTAGGGAAAGTTATTTACCCCATATACAAAAACCCCTTTTTTCACAAAAACCCACAAAAATCATTTAGCCTAGGTTATAATGTGCAAGTAGGACTAAGCACATGAAGCACTCCCAAACCTTGAGCAAAACCCATCTATATCGCTCTATAACCACCTTGGGGAGGGGGGTGTTCAGCCCCCCAGCCTTCGGCCCTTTTGTCTTTGGCAGTCTTCCTTCTAATCCCTCCAACACCCCATCTAGTTCCTAATCTAGGATTAACAACAAAGCCTGGTTGCAATCCACAACCCTAGAGCTAATGGCTCCACATCCATGGGGAACATTCCCAGTCAGAACAGTATGACAGGCCCATCCCCTTGCAATCCCCTCTCAGAGAAAACGCCCACATTGATCATCGAAGATCCTTAGATCGATGAATACAAAGATCACATGAGTAAACGTGCCCTAATATGTCGATTCATGGGAGTTTGACTCAATGAAAAGGCTCTCTGCTGGTGGATAAACCAGAAGTGGAAGCCTAAAGCGGACTATGAACTTCAGCTAGGGTCAAGGAACTTTTTCACTGTCATCTTCGCTCATAGGGATGATAGGGATCACATTTTCGAAGGAGGCCCATACTTTTACAACTCTGTAGGACTCTACATGACGTATTGGAGACCCAACTTCGCTCCAGAACAGGAAGATTTCAAAAAAATTCTAGTATAGATTAGACTCTACTCTCTACCTGTTGACTACTAGAATAAGTGCATCTTAAAAGCCATCGGGAATCAACTATGAGTCTTAGTCAAAACCTTAGATCTCACATCTCAAGGTAACTAAACTGCCTACGCTAGAATCTATTTTTACATGGATGTATCAGGACCCCTCCCAGACCATATTGATCTGGTCCATAGGGGAGTTCATTGGAAGCAATCCATTGACTATGAAAACATCCCATTCAGATGTTGGACATGCTGACAGCATGGACATCTTAGTCATGGTTGCCCCCTTAATCAAGCCCCACCACAACCCCAAGCAGAAAAGGTGGATAATCCACCCCCACGATTCATCCCAGTATCAAGGAAGAATAAAGGGTAGAAGGGAAAAAATCCTTTGAGACCCTCCACTAACCCGACCCCCACCCAGCAAAATAGCTTTGAAGCACTTGGAAACCTTGATCCAAATCAGAACCCACTGGAATCTCTCATCACTGTTGTTCAAGAT
Source organism: Pinus taeda (assembly GCA_000404065.3). Taxonomy (NCBI): domain Eukaryota; kingdom Viridiplantae; phylum Streptophyta; class Pinopsida; order Pinales; family Pinaceae; genus Pinus; species Pinus taeda. The sequence goes on along the minus strand of APFE030127879.1, from coordinate 177,058 downwards.
CTATCCATGATTGTTCAGTTATCAGACCCATCAAACATTTCCATATTGAACCCTGACTCACACCAAGCCCAGCCACAACAACAAAACCCACAACCCCTTCCTATCCAGAAAAATATGAACCCTGCCTTATTGCAACCCCCTCCCTGCACAGAAACCCATTCAGACCAGCCATCCTCAACCACTCCCACTAATACTCTGGAGGAGATCATAGGCGACCTAGATATCCAAAAGGTAAATGAGAAATGGTCCAAACTGGGAGTGGATGCCATCCCCCAAGAGCATTTGGAGAAAATAGAAATGGCATACCTACAGTTGGAATATCTCAACCAAAATGTAGCCAAAAAGAAATGGGGAAACAACAGCCAATTGGGCATTCAAACCAACCTGGATCCGGACCAATACAAGCCGAAAGGTTCGGGAAGAAAGAGGGGGCAAAAATCCACAAAACAGCAAATACAAGAACTCAACAAGTGCCTAATCAATGAAGGAAAAGTCGGGGCCTTGGTCCTATCCACTCCAAAGGTTACTCAATGAAGATCACAACTTGGAATATCAGGGGGCTAAACGGTACCTCCAAAAGATGAATCCTAAAAAAACTTCTTTTCTCACAATCCCCAGACCTTATTCTTCTTCAAGAATCCAAATGCTCATCCAACGGCATAGAGACACTTAAAAAACTCTTTTCAAAAGGCTATCATTGCATAAGCACAGAAGCCATTGGGCAAGCAGGAGGGCTACTCATGTTTTGGAATAAAAGTAAGTTCTTTATGCAGAATGCTCTATCCACTAAGCATATGTTATCAGTCATCTTCAACATGCCAGAATCAAGGCATACGATATGCATCACCAATGTGTACGGACCTCAACAGATCCAAGAAAATTTCAAGATGCTGGAAGACCTAGACAAGGTCCGACAACACCATGGGGCAAATCATTGGATCTTAGGTGGTGACTTCAACATGATCACCACCCTAGAGGAAAAGAAGGGAGGCTTAAGAGGACTAGATAAAGACACGAAAGCATTCAACACCTTCATAGTTGCATCTAAACTCATTAATGTCCCCACAGTCAATGGATTGCATACTTGGAACAATAAGCAAGGGGGAAATAGGCAAATTGCATCGAGGCTCAACAGTTTCCTTATCTCAGAATCCATCATGCTCCAAAATCAAGATATGGAGGCCAACATTCTGCCTACTGGGGGATCTGATCACTGGCCAGTGTAGATTCACTTCACCAATATGGATAGGCCTCACAATAGACCTTTCAGATTCAAGGCTTTTTGGACAGATCACCCAACATTCATGCAAAATATACAGAGATGGTGGACTCAAACCACCATAGAGGGAAATAATATCATGTACATCTTCCAGCAAAAGCTCAAGATCATCAAAGCCAATCTCAAACATTGGAACAAGAACACCTTTGGAAACATTTTTCAAGCCAAAAGAGAGCTCGAGGAAAAAATGGTTGGCCTCTAGCAAACAATGATTAAGGAAGGGCCCACTGTTGAAAGGTTGGCTCAGGAATCAAACCTACAAAGTCAATGGGAAGAAAGGCTAAGACAAGAAGAGCTACTTTGGAAACAAAATTCGAGGGTGCAATGGTTAAAACATGGAGAACACAACACAAGTTTCTTTCATAAGTTAACCATTCAGCACAGAGCCAACAATCGTATTCTATCCCTCAAAAAAACTGATGGCACTGAAGTTTATACCAGGGAGCAAATAGGAATTGAACATAACTCATACTTCAATTCACTTCTCAAATATCCCATTCATGATAGAACCCAAGCCATCAGTGAAGTCATCGGTGCTATCACCCCCTTAGTTACTGAGGAGAAAAACTCCCTTCTTTTAAGAGAGTTCATTGAGCAGGAGATTGAAGCAGCCATCTTCACCATGGCTACTGACAAAGCTTCCAGACTAGATAGCTTTACAATTGAATTATTTAAATCTTGTTGGCCCATTATCAAGGCTGACCTTTTCAACCTTATAAAGAACTTTCACAAAACCAAGAGAGTGTTGCTTACCATCAATGCCACCTTCCTCTTCCTAATTGAAAAATATGATCAAGCTGACTCACCCGATAAGTTTCGACCCATAGCCCTTTGCAATGTCATCTATAAAATCCCATCCAAACTGATGGCTAATAGACTTAAAACCATCCTCCCCTCAATCATATCTCCAGAGAAGTCAGGATATGTTGAAGGCAAGAAGATCACTGAAAACATAATCCTCACTTAGGAGATTTTTCATTCTGTCAAAACACAGAGTATTCCAGGTATGCTCATCCAGCTTGACCTTTCAAAGGCCTTTGATAAAATCAGTTCGATCTACATAAGAGCAATCCTCCAGGCTTTCGGCTTCAGTCAGATTTGGATAAATTAGATAATGGAATTGGTCTTGGGAGAATTCTCTTTAATCATGCTGAATGGAGGGCCCCTACAACCCTTCCTTCCGTCCAAAGGTATAAGACAAGGAGATACCCTGTCTCCTTTTCTCTTTGTTATTATGGTAGAGGGTCTGGGAAGATCTCTATCCAAAGCAAACCAGAAGAATTAGCTCAAAGGCATCAAACCTACACCTCATGGCCCCACAGTAAAGCATCAACAATTTGTAGATGATACAATGCTCATGGGCTCCCCCACAGTGCAGGAAGCAGAAACCATCAGCAAGGTGCTAAAGACCTTCTCGGAGGCCTCAGGTATGGAAATCAATCTCACAAAATCCAAACTATTTTTCTTCAATACTTCCATTCCTGTGAAGAGAATTCTTAGCAGAATTCTTAATATTCAGAAGAACTCCCTTCCAACCAAATACCTTGGTATTCCACTCTCAGAATATGCCCCCAAATATGCAAACTGGGAAGCCCTCCTTAACAAAATGAAGGCCAAGTTAAGTAGCCAGACTCATAGAGCCCTAAATATAGCTAGCATACTGGTTTTGGTCAAATCAATTCTTCAAACTATGCCAGCTTATCTATTCTCGGCCCTAGCAGCACGTAAAGCTGTTTATAAATCCATTTGAAACATCCATTGGTCCTTCCTTTGGAATGGAGCTTCTAAGAAATCAAAGTGGGTTCTCCTCAAGTGGACAGACATTTATAAACCAAAATTGGTGGGAGGATTGGGCCTAAGAGATCCTGAAATCCAATGCAAGGCTGTAGCAGTGAAAAGCTGGTGGATATGGGTGAAAAATCCTAATTCCCTCTAGGGCACCTTGTGGAAAGCGAAGTACACGAATCAAGTCAGGGACAAAGACCTCATCACGCTCACTGGCAACACTCAAGGATCCCCCCTCTAGAGCAAAGCATGGGAAAATCAACATATTGTTCAGAGGCACAGCTTTTGGGAAGTGCACCAAGGCAACACCGCCCTCTTCTGGGAGGATGCCTAGCAGCAACTCCCCCCTGGGACCATCCATATTCGACTACTCTTAAAACAGTCTTGCAAGAAGAAAGGTTAGTAATTATAGTAGATTATGGCAACCTATGAACGCGACTATCACATGGAAAAAATGGTTATCAAAAGAGAAATGGCTCACCCAAAACTGCCATGTGAATATAGACCCTCTTTTACAAGACCTAGATCAGCGGAGAATCCTCACATCAAATAAAGAGGATATCCTTCGGTGGGGAAATAATCCTAAAGGAACCTTCAACCTCAAAGAAGCCTACAAGATCATGGTTGCCTCTCCTGACTCACAATTGGACCCCAAATGGAGCACTCTTTGGAATAGAGGAACCTGGCCCAAAATCACCCTTTTCTCTTGGCTGGTCTTGCATAACAGAGCACTCACATGGGAAAATCTTCAGAAACGGGGTTTCATAGGGCCTTCCCACTTTGTTCTCTGTGAGAATGATTAGGAAACTCTCAATCATATTCTCAACACTTACCCCATTGCCTGCTCTCTTTGGGATGACATGGACATCGTCTTTAGACAATTCGACAGAAGCAAGAACTCTATCTGTCATCCACTAAGCAACTTGAGATCCTCCATATCCTCCAACCCTCTAGTCAACAGAGCTTGGAATCTCATTTCTAGAGCCATAACATGGATATTTTAGAAAGAGTGAAATGCAAGAATCTTTAAGAATTCGACGATGGTAGTGGACATGTTAAAAGGAAACACGCGATAGCTCATCATAGAGTCGATCAATGCCATGGGTATTGTTAGAGTCGGTCTTATCAGTCCTCCATCAGAGATCAAATCTCTTTCTGCATTTCATTTTTAGGAGTCCCGCTCCATTCACTCAGCTACATTTCACTAGGGGCATGCCATAATCTGATGGAAAAGGTCTTGTTAGTCAGTTCCCCTCATGTCTGGCACCTGCTGGCTTAGGTCTTTTGTCCATGTTCACTAAAGTCCATGACAGTCAATGTTCGATCCTTTAATGGACAAGAGTCATTTTCAGTCATTGGGTCTAGGGATTATTCAATTTGGTCTTCAACCATGTGAAATAAAGCCATGCAAACCAGAGGGAGGCCCTTACAAAGTTATGATTCAGAGATTTTCATCGTCATGTTGACAGATTACAACTGTTCTTCAAAACTCTGTTTTGAAGAAAAGTCAAACAGTGTGTCATTTGTGATAATTTTCAAAAAAGTCTCCAGTTGATTTCTTCAGGTGCATTCATGGTTTCCTTGGCCAAACGCCATGTCACACGACCCCTGCAAAAGAGCCAAAAAATTTCATCATTTGAGCTAAAAATTCAAAGGGAAAAGTGAAATTCAGTGTTGCTTTAAATCAGTGAAAAGTGTCAAAACAAAACATTAGCAAAATGGGTTTTGGAGAAGCAAAAATCAAACCCATGACTCCCAATGTCTTTATAAAGTATTTTCACAAGCAAACAAAGTCATTGTGCAACATAAGGTTATAGAGAAGCATTGAAAAGCCATTGTGAGAAGCTAGTGCGTGTTTGGAGTGAGATTGGAGGCGTTTTCCAGAGCGCGGTGCACACACAGAGGGGCGCGGCACACATAGAGAGCGCGGCGCACATAGCGCTACCCCACAGTGTTAGTTTAACATGGGCACGACACATATACCGAGCGCGGCGCACTGGGTTTGCTGCGCGGCGCACACCCACAAAGGCCCGAAATTGTGCCAAATTGCATCAAGCCACCTTTGAAACTCCTCAAATCGACAGGTAGGCTCTAAATCTTGATGGCTCATGTATTTTTATGAATGTGATGATGCTGTATGGCCGTTTATAATTGCAAGAAAAAATTCCTAAACCCTACCACTTGAAAACATTAAAGCCATTGCTCTAGGGTTGAAAAATTGTGGTGTTGATTCCAAGGTTCCTTTTTCACCTCTCATTTTTCCCCTTCTTTCCACTTTTCCCTATCCCCCCTATCCCATTTTTTCCTATTTTCCCTACCTTAAAATATTACCAAACCCCTATTCCCCATCCCCTCCACTCATTTGTCAATATAAACCACAACACCCTACCTTATAACATCACCAAACCCTCCTACATATCCCTAGACAACATTTCCCCCATAACCCCTATTCCCATCATATTATTCCTCTCCTAACACTCCCTTTTTGCACTGTTCCCCTTGGTGGCAGATATCACAACAACACCTAGTTTCATACCATCATCAAGGGGCAGTCCAAGAACAATACACATACAACAGTCATGGCATCTAAGAATTCATCGGAATATGAGATGGAAACACAAAGTGATTCATCCTCGGAAGAACAGGCTCCCCGAAGACATCACAAAAGTGGCAAACATGTTAGGGATGAACCAACCACCCTCACAAAATTGCAGGCCTGCCCTCTTGCTATGTCATGTTTCCAGCATCTATCATGTTTTGAGTTTTGTCAAAGGGTGGCTAATTTTCGAGTTCATCATGAGTTGGCCCGTCTTTTTGTGCTTCACTTACATGGAGGTCACTCTATCTTGGCCGGGGTCACTTTCACACTGACACCCGAAATAATCTCATTAGAAACCGGCATACCAAATGTTGGAGAACAGTGGCACAAGAAATAGAAGGTTGATCGGCAACATTATGAGCCTTACATTAAGGCTAGTTTCTTGAGGCAGCTCCAAAGAGTCTTTCCATTCAAATATTTGAAAGATGAATATGCTCCACTCATGAAATTGATCATGAAATATTTCAGCTGTGAGGGGAGGTTCTCTCGTCTGTATGCCTATCAAATCAGGTTGCTCATGCACTTTACCGGGGTACAGATGATGAACATCCCATATTTCATTTGTAGGAACATAGAGAGGATGAACACCTTCATGCAGCATAAGACACCTCAGCAGCAACTTAACAATGTTTATCATTTTGCTCTTATTAAGATTTTGGTGGATCATTAGTTGGGATTGCAGGGCATTTCTTGGGATGAATTCATCTCCCGTGACCTCTTCAACACTTCACAGGTATTATCAGAGGTTAAGCATGAGATAGGTGGTCCTTCTCATCAGTATGAGCACCATGAGACCACTACTATGCCAGTATTTATCACCTATCAGAGAGGCAGTAAGCATTTGTTTGCAGCAACAAAGTGAGTGTTATCTCCACCCGGGGTGGAAGGGGCCTCGCTTCCGACATCGGCAATATAGGTACAGGACAAGGGCAAGAGGCCCATGCATGACGAGGGGCCATCATGTGAACAAGAGGCCGACTTCATCCTCATTCATGATGATGATGAAGATGAGGAGAGTGCCAAACTTAGGAGGACCATCCAAGAGTAGAAAACGGAGATCCAAGACTTGTCACTCAATTTAGAGAGGGCCAAATGGATTATCAGGTATTTGGAGTAGAGGAACAAATAGCTTGAGGACCAGCATGAGATCATGGAGCTACAAAACATTCATGAGAATCGCCAAGCTGCCCAACATAGGAGGATTGAGCTCACTTCATTGGAGCAAGAGATTAACATGACCAAGAGTCTTGGCTCGAGCGTATCAGCATCCACCTTGAGAGACTGCTAGATAAGGACGACAGGGACAAAACCATACTGAGGCGGATGGTTTATCATTACAGGGCATGGAACATGAGTTCAAACTGGCTCAGATAAGGAGTTTGAAGGCAAAATTGAGCAAAGCGACAAAGAGGCAAAAGAGGCAAAAAGAGCAAGATTGACTTCAAATCTTGGCTGAAGCCTCTGTGGCCTAGCATAGTACCTCATAGAGGATCTCCAGCCCAAATTTCAAGAAATTTGGGGCAATTTTGGTCACATGACAAATTTTTGGTCACAAAACAGGGTTTTTCTCGCATAGGATTGGGAGCTCCAAATCACAAATGGCTTGCATTTTTGGATTTAGCATGAAAAATCATGCCTGTTGGTGCATGGACAAGAAATTTGGGCATGATTTGAGTCCCCATGAGGTAAAAAACACTCAAACATTGACCTCTCTACCCCTATTTTGACACACAGGAAGCAGTCTTGGGAGAATGAAGTTTTGGAGGGGCAAATGAGCACCAAATTTAGAAATTCCACTTGGGTTGGAAATTAGACAGGCCAGGATTTCCAACAAGCATACTTGGGCACAATTTGGACTCTTACAGGTACCTCAAAACAGCCTCCAAAGTGGTGCGGTGCATATAGATTTGGGCGCGGTGCATATAGAGAAAAGGGCCAAAATCACTTCCGCTTCGCGACATTTCGATTCGCGACTTTCTCCAATTGGGCCTGCTCATCTACAATACACTTTTTTTGGCACCTAAGGCAAAATTTAAAGTATTTATACTAAAGGTTGGCTTCTATCCAAGTGGCAAAGGAAGGCGAGCAGTCACCCAAGCCATTTGTTGTTTTTGTAATGTTGCACCTGTAACTAATGGTTGGCTTTCCACTTCCACTTTGTAATGATTTGAAAAACTCACCAACTCTTGGTCATCCTATTTCCTCATAGCATAGTCTATTTATTGTATGCAAACCATTTGCAAAGGGTTGGTTGGCTTGTAATTTCTATGAGACTATGGGAGAGAAACTCAGTTCTTCATTGTATATTTTGACAGAGGATTAATGAAAGGAAGTGGCTCTGTTTCATGAGATTCTTGTGGCGTGAGTGTAGCTAATGTGTTCTCTTTATGTTTCATATGTATTTCATTATGTTTCATAGTTCATTCATATTCATTTCAGTGAAATTTTCTAGGTAAGATAAGGTAGAATTCATGTTTATTACTCTGCTTGTGGGAAAATTTCATGTTTTGTGTTCTTCTTCTGTTGAAAAGGATTCATGTTGTTCATGCCCTTTTCACCCTCCTAAACAATCTTTCCATTTCACATTATTTCAAATTAAATTGCTAGACTTTCTGCCTGTCTTGCCTCATGAAGTAATCTGTGCCTTTGTATTAAATTCTCTGCTCATTGTTGTTCGTTGGTCCCATACATCCCAGAAACTCGGTCATTTATAAAATTTTCTTCTTGTATCCATATTTATTCACTAGCCTAAAATCAATATTCACTATAAGTCATCTCAGACCATATCGTTTGTTTATTCACTGAGTGTGACATGGAGAGAGCCCTCTCCTGTTCTGGTAGGGCTAGCTACCAGACTGAGCATGGTTTGTGGTTACCCTGAATTTTGCCTTCCTTCAGCCTAAGGTAGATTTAGGTGCTAACAGGTATATTATAGCCAGAGGGAAGCACCTCTCCGAGTGACCAAAGAATAATCCAGATCCTAAATCTCAAAGCCACGACCATTGCTACTGGAAGGAACCAGGCTTTAGTTGCTATATCGCAGGATAAGTGGTGTTTGCCTCCATTTCAAACATTCAAGTTGAATTTCGACGGGGCGTCAAAGAAAAACCCGGGAAAAAATGGTTATGGTGGAGCATTCAAGGATCATGCCGGTACCATCCATCTCATTTATCATGGAAATCCCGGTGTGAAAACCAATAATGTTGCAGAGCTAATTGATCTCATCCGAGGCATCACCCTGGCTGATCGCTACAGGCTTCTACCTTTGGGGATGGAAGGAGATTCAGAGATTGTCATCAGGTTGTTACAAAAACTCCAGACTGGCACCAAGGTGGACAAGATAACCCCAAGTTGGAGGCTCTCGACAATCCTGAGGGACCTACAAGGCCACCTCAGCAATATTCAAGGTGTCACCTTTCAAGTGGTTCGAAGAACAACCAACAAGTTAGCCGATGCATTGGCCAATGCTGGTGTTCAGTCCAATCATGAAGACTATCACACCCTTTAGCAAGATTTGGAGGATGGGGAAATCAAAGCTACGTGTAATACCATTAACAATTCATACCTTCGGGCCATGTAATCATGCAGAGCATGTTTGTCACTATTTTTCCTTGTTTCTTCTATGTATGCATCTATATCGATAATTCTACCAGATGCAAGTGTATTGTTAAAAAACAAACACAGAGTATTCGCTGGGTTCTCAGACTAGGCCCAGGCAGTTTTGTAAAGGTAGACAAAGGGAGGTCCCCTTGACTCCCACTCTGCATTTTGTATTTTACTTAATTCTATTAATATAAAGTCTCGCTTAACCTTACAAAAAAAAAGTTATAATGCACAATTGCAAACATGAAAAACAAATGTTAAACTCATTATACTTAGCACAAAAATCACTTTTTCGCTTTCATTTCATATTAACCCCTAATTTTAACTATAGTTATTTAATTCCCGAAAACAACCCTTCCCCATATATTTTAAATAAATTCCATATTATAAATATCCCACCCCCAAGGTTTGAAATATAAACCTTATTAGTAAAATAATTAAATGGATTAACTAGTCGATCTGCGACTAATTAAGAACAATAACCCTCCGCTGAATAAAAAAGAGTAATTAGTCAATAAATGATTAATTAAATTTGTCCCCACCAATCAAATCACCCCCAACATCATTAACCCTCCATAATCAACATTTAATTAACCCTTCTGTTTATTAAAACTGCATCGGGCCCCTCCATTAAACCTCCGATCAAATCATTCTCCGATCACCGTATGATCTGACCCCTTGAGATCCGACGGCTGATGCTCATATCAGGGAGCCTCTGATGCCAAAAGTTACCCACCTGATGTGAGTGGTTTCACTGTTCACCCCTTTGTTACGTGGTGCCCGATGAATGGCATCGGCTGGCCTCCCCCCAATACCACCAAGTGCCCAAAAGTGGTGTGATGGCCCATCAAATTCCACTTCCCCGCCATTTCGATAAACTACCCATCTATTCATTTAACTGAATCTTGCACCATATTTCGAAATTATCCCCATTAAACCTTTTAATGTTAAAACCTGTGTTTTTATGCTTTTCGTGCGTTTCACTGTGTAAACATTTGAAACCTCCCAGCGCCTCCCTGAACCTCTGCAACACGATCTCACCATCTTGTTTCAGTCCAAAACTCTATTGCGACACCTTTCCCAGTCATCCCTATGCTAGAGAGCCATCAAGCGCCCTTCATGAAGACCTGTATTCTCTTAAATAATATTGAATTTTTTCATGTTATCAAACTAAGATTACAGCTTGGATAAATATTTCTGATACTAGTCACAGAACTGGTTTATTCCAAGAATCAAAAGAAAACCTCATTTAGAACTTGTGCTCAGAGGATGAAAACAATTGTAGAAGGAAACAAAAAAGAAGACAACTACACAGAGCATTGACAGTCAGAATAGAGAAACCAGAAAGAGAATACAGTTACAAGGTAGATGAATACAATAAGCATGGACTTAACCTATATCCACTACCTAATGTTGATATACACAAGAACAAAAGAAATTATTGATTGAAATACACAGTAAATAGTAAAATATACAGTGAAGGTAAAAGGACATAGTGAAGAACAGTCAAAGTGTATCAGGGTTAAAGAGTATCAAACTGAAGACCAAGTCAAGTAAATTAACTAGCATGAAGATAAACTGCAGGGAAGATAGTTACAAAGCATAGCATACAGTTTCATGTCAAAGTGAAGACAGATGAAAAAATAGAAGAGTAAAAGTAAAACAATAAAAGTAAACTTAGATGTAGTAAGGGTTAAACATAGATGAAAGCACTTTCACTAGAAACAATGAAGTTAATCCAAACTAAAAGTGAAAAACAGTTAAAATAAATTTGAGGTTAAAAGATGAAATCAGAGCAGAAATGGTACATTCTTAAGAAATTTCTTGTTTAAGTCATAGTTTTACAGCAACTATTGTGGCCAATCCAAGAAGTATTTTGAGAAAATGGAGGAGGGCTTTCTTCCTAATAGGCCAAAATACAAAGACCTATCTCACTTTTTACACAGTTATTACAAAATGTGATATAAGTGCATATCCTCATAGCCTATTTTTCAATTTGTGCAAAGTCCTGTTTTTGACATCTTTTTACAGAGAATATTGTGAACAACTGGAGTTGAATTTTGGGAAAATGAAAGAGGTTTATCTCAATAACATATTTATCTATAATAACCTTTTTCACTTTTTACGTATCTATCTCGGATTGAGATATAAAATCATATAATTGGACCCTAAATTTGTAGAATTTCTAGGGTAGAATGCACAAAGAAAGGATGTAGTTAGTGACTAGGATGCCTCATCATCACTTAAGAGTTGCTATCAAATTCGACTTTCTCTTCTTTGTCACCATAAATCCATAAAAATAGTGCCAAATATATCCATTAGTTTTGAATGTCCTTTATTTAAGTTCTATTAATTTAAAATAGTTTGAGATATTTGTAAAACCAATCTTGATATTTTTCAAGATATTTCAGTTTAGAATTTGTATAAATACTTCTTCATTTGGAGTATTTTGGGTAGATTAAAAAGAATTTCTGTAGACTTTTTGTTTTGAGCTAAAGGATCTATTGTAATCAAGGCTAGATTGGTTTACTGGATTAAATAAAGCCGAGGACAGTTCACTTGATTCATGTGCACTGTGAGAAACAAATAAGTATCATTTCTCTAAGTTTGAATATTGTTTTCCTTTATGTTATGAAATATCACATGTGTTTCCTTATAATTTTGAAAAAAAAACAAGGAAAAATACTATCAGAATTAGCTTAAGTGCTCTCTGTTTTAACTGTTTGCTTATTTCATGTTTTCAACTAAATTGCTTAAGTCTAGGAATTCTTAGTTGCTCCCTCACTTCTATAATTCATTCCTTCTATTGGCCCCTAGTATAGGATTTTTAACTGTCCTTGCTATTTTCCAAACCTCCCTTCTTCATCTTAATCCCCGTTAAGGATTCTTCATTGCCCTTAGCCCTGGTTAAGATTTTCATCCATTGAAACCTTCAGATATGTCCTTGTTGTGCTAGCTTGCCTTGTGAACTCTTACCTTGGTGATTAATCAAATCCTAATAAACATTTCATACTTGACTCCATAGGCCAATGGCCTAAATACTTTCTTTGTCCATCTGTCTTCTTAATTCCACCGCCCAATCAAAACAAAACACCCCTTGAACTTTCATAACTAGCCTAATATCCCATCAAACAAAGCTAAATTATAAAGAGAGAGCCCTCTCTGGACTTAGGTTGGCTAGAACCCAAGTCTAAAAGATTGGTTTGTGGTTACCTTAGGAATTTCTTTCTTTAACTTTGAGAAAATTCTGAGTGATAACAGTCCTAGACTGAGATCCTATCAAGTAATCACCTCTAAGTGTGTGAAGTGGTCTTGAATTCACTAAGTCATGCATTTTCTCGACCACGTGAATTTCAAAGAAAATTCCATGTGGTGTGCAACTATCGAAGAAACACCACGAAGTCCTCAATTTTTTAACTTCATAAACTTTGGACCTCAGGAGAAAAGAATACTTGCATGATTAGAAGCCAAATAAGGACAAGTTTGTGTTATGGCGTGCAAGTTAATAATCACATTAAACACCCAATTCATGTGCACCATCCCTTCAAATGTGTCTATGATCAAACTCAAAAGTTGGAAACTGTAAACTAGGAGAATGTTGGACAAAGTTCCCTCTCCCACCACTTGCATGCATTTAAAGTGATTTGACATATTTAGTTTTGATTGGACCTGAAGGCGGTAGGAGTGTCACACATGGGTCAGGGCTAGATAGATGGTTATGCCGGCTCTCTTCCCCAAACGCACCTTCCTCTTCTACATTTCCTTCTCACACATGCCAATCATGCTTGCTAACATTGTTGGTAACCTTAAAAACACCGCCATTGGGGAACCATGAGGTAGACTAAAACAAAGAATTATAGCTACTTAGTCCAATCCTAAAGCATAATCTACAACATAAATTTAAAAGGTAAAAGACCAAAATAAAGTGTACTTGTGGATCCACTCATTTCTAAAATTAATATTATAGTTAATGAAGAAATACAAAGTGAGAAAGTTGAAATACCATAAATAACATAAGAAGAGAGTGAAGAAAATGCAATATGAGAACCAACATCTTTGAAATATATCTTTTATCCTAAACCTATCCAATTTAGCCACTTTGGAAATATGGAATAAGAATAATAAATAGAATCAATGTAGAAGTAGATGAAGAGGTAACTTTGGATTTTTTATTTAGAAAAAATTCCACCAAAGGTTTTGCTAAAATTTCATGGTATGATTACTGAAGAAATTGATTATTTTCTATTTAAATTTGATATTTTGTGTCACAATTATAAATATATTAATGTTTCACAACATCTTAAGCTATTTCCTACAACACTTAAAGATGATGTTTTGTGATAGTTCATGGTCTTAGGAGAGAACACGATTAGGATTTGGGATAACATGCAAAAGGCATTACTTAAAAATATCAAGAATAATGTAAGCCTCAAGATTAACAAGAGGATATTTTTGAGATGGTACAACAGGAAGATGAAACTCTATAAGAATATGTTGAATGAATTTTATATAATTTTTTTTTTTTGTAAGTCAGATATTTATATTATAGAACAAAGTATTTTACAAAAAGTCTGCCGAGGCAGAACGAAACCTTAGATGGACCATTGAAACCTTGCTGTCAACCAGCCCTGGGCTTCCAAAACTGAGCTGCACACCACGCAGGGCGGCTTACTCTTGAGATAGTTATAGATCACCACGACACTATCAAAACTTGGACAGAGACAGAGTAACATATCTACTTTGCATAAGGCCGAAGCCATAACAGAAAACAGAGTGAGACATAGTAGCAAGACAAACTGGCGTAGTGTTGTAACAGAAGAAACAGGACAGAGAATGACAGGAAACTAGGGAGACCCGCCAGTGCGCGGATAGCCTCCAATTCGACTAACTGTGTCTAAGCCCACATCCAGAACATGCTTGTCGACTTTGGCCTGCATATCTTGCATGGAGTGGAAATCCTGAGCTTCCTTCATCTTTTGTTCCTGCAGAAGGGGATCCGGGCTCAGAGTTTGCCGAAGAAGCCTGATGAGCAAAGTTAATTTCTTGTTGACAATTTCCACCCCCTCCTGCACTGTGGTGATTCTGCAATCCAGCGAATCATGGATTTCTTGAGGATTTGCTGACTGATTCTCCGAAGTGGAGTTCCCCTTCCCAGAATGTTGCTTCCTTTCTTCCTTTGCATCCAGGGCTTTCGCAAGGAGAGTTTTGATTCTCCAGCTCTCCGCCTTAGTTCGCACATATTGAGTGGCTCTTTTGGAGGGTGTACTCGGGTCAGTCAACCAATCAACCTCCTCTGCAATGAATCCCTCCTGTCGCTGCGCTTCTTCCTATTTCACTGAAGCTTCCAATTCCGCTATCTTGCATTTTCTCCTTGTTGTTGCTCTGGTCTCATACATATTCTGCGCGGTGCGCAGTTCGCGGTTGGCCGCCGCGCATCTGCAGCTCCCCGCATCCATCCTATTCCCTCTGAACTTCTCACTGTGAATACTTCTACTAACAAATAGGTTGTGGTTGCTTGCAGAGCTTTGGAACGAGGTGGAGGAACCCGAGCCATGACTCCCCGTTAAATAGCTTTTTTCCATGGATTTTTCTAGAAAGCGCTCTCCCCTCCGATCCAGAGTGGTAGTACTATCGTTATTAATGCAGAGGATGTTCGCACAACTCTCAAATCCTTTCCCTGATCTAGCATAAATGTTGTTGATTGCCTTCCCATCAAGGTTGAGGCAGCTATCCTTTCTCCCCAAACGGTCTCTACGGATTCTCTCGTGGCATGAACCAAGTTTATGGTTTCCATGTCTGGCTCTCTCTTGCCATAATGACCACCGCCGCAACTGTCCAGTCGTCCAACTCCCGTTGTAATAACCCAAGCTGTTACCCGAAGCTTCATTTTTACGGTACCGGACAAAGAAACTGTTGTCGGTCAAGCCCGGTCGGTTCCGTTTAGGTCTTGTTGTGCCAGCTATGCACATCGCGTCTTCAGGTTCAGGCATTCCACCTCCTCCCAACAGCTATCCGATCCCCTGTCCTGATTGTCCACACCACAATTTGCCAGGTAGTCCACCAGCCCATTCACCTGACGTCTTACCGCATGAAAGACTAGTCCTTTCATACCAACAATGAGTTCTGCAATATTTTTCGTGACTTTGGCTAGCCACCAGTGTTTTGTGGCTTTGTTTGCCTTAGTGCCTCCCTGAATTCTCTTAGCTGTAGAAATGACCAGTGATGAATCCCCTTCCAGAATTACATTACAGAGGCGCAGGGATTTTACAATTCTTAGACCATGCTCTAGAGCTGCGAACTCCATTTCATTGTTTGTGCTTTCCCCAAGCGCTCTATAATATATGTGAAGAATTTCTCCATGCTGGTTGCGTAATGCACCTCCAATTCCTGCCATGCCGGGGTTGCCTCTCGAGGCCCCGTCAAAATTCAACTTCAAACCTCCTTCCGGTTATAAAAAAAAAATTAGTTTGAATCATGATATTGTTTGTACTGTATTTTTGAAAGGAATTTGTGAATAATTCATAGATGTACATAACACCGTGGGATCGACAAATATTTCTCATGAAAATTTTTAAAACATGTATGATTTATGCAAATGATATCCATGAAATCAAGCTAAATCTATTAGATGACCTAGAGATGTTATTTTAAGAGTAACAAAATAGTGATAGGAGGAGTCACTAGGGCTAAACTCTATAAATTATTAGAAAATTTTAAAACTAGCATCCTTGGTACTCTTAGTTCACAATTGGACAAATTAAAAAATAAGAAAATGCAAGAAGAAGAAAATGAAATTTTCTTTATTTTATGTTCTAGTTGTAGGTAGAAACACTCATTAAGAGCATGTCCTTTCCTTTAAATAGCTTTCAAGCTTGTGTTATATGTGCAAGAAAACATTCTACCGAATTTTGTCCTTCATTTCCAAAGCATAAACTTATTTTACCAAGGATAAAATGAAGTATCTAAGTCACTTTTATATGTTGCACCTAAGAAACCTTGTAAATAAAGAATAACAAGCATGTCTTAAGACTCTATACAACATATTTGATGAAGACCATTTTTGGGGGTCCCTAAAATTATTTTTCTAAGTGAGTTTCATCCTCATAACTATGGTTTATGAGCCCATAACATTAGACCAATCACGTCCATGGTAGTAGTAGAATACACCATCTCCTCTCATTTAACATGAGGTCTCATTGCAATCCCAAAGCTTCATTATCCAACACTAACTAGGGCACCTGGAGATTTATACAAACCCCAAATTACTTCTCTCTAGCATTGGCTATAATGGACATGAGACCTTGCAATATGTGCAAGGCCTAAGCCCAATAGGCGCAAGCCTCCTCTTGTATCATCACATTACCTTGGACAATCCACAAATCTTCGTACATTCCCAAAATCCCAAGGCTGAGATGGAACTAGAAACCATTAAGAAAATTTCGGTATATCAGATCTCTTAATCAACAATATCGCTTGCCACTCACTAGCATTTACAACGCATTGTGATTTCATAACAGGGTGGTGGTGGTAGACCAGTGGTGGCGATAGACATAAAACGTCACATATATTAGGTCATCCAATTGATGGGACCACCTTCTACTCATTGGTAGTATTCAACCTTGGTTTCTTTATCAGTTGGGCAATGGAAATAGATAGAAAAACAGATAGAATAAGCTTCCATCATCATCAATTGACAAAGGGCTTGAAAAAGGTGAAAATATTGAAGTGTTGTTGATGTTACAAATCAAACCTCGATCGTTCTACTCCCATCTGGTTAACCTACAAATCACATAGAACTACACTGCAATATTGGTTTGCACTCAATCACATAATTGCACTCAACAAGGGGAAATCATAGATACAACATAATTTAGTCAAACACAAATTTTATTATAGTTGAGATTGACATTACATAGTAAGGGTGTGACTCTGGCTTTGGTCGCTCCTTGGCCTAATCTACATTTCCCCCCCTCCCATTAATGCTCAAAGGCCCACATTTAAAAAATATTGACCAAAAAAACCTTATCATTTACACATAACTCGAGGAAATTGTGTTATCTTTCCATGATGTGCCTTCTAAAGGCTTCCAAATATTGGTTATGATTTGGGGGTTTTACACATAATTCAAGAAAATCATTTCCTCTTGCCACAATGTGCCTTGTAGAGGCTTCCAAATATATATTATGATTTGGTGGGGTTTATCATGCTTAATAGAGAGATGCACATAGCCTTTGTAGTAACAATTTTGCTTCACCCTATTATACAATACCTCACCAAGATTCTGCTGGACCTGGTCTTTAGGTATTCTTAGTTCTTTCCGCTATAACATTTTAGCACTGCTTGCTCAATATTTTGCACTCTACTCACTTCCCATGACAATTTTACCCATAATTGAAATTATGGAATTTCCTCAATGACTTCTACCCAACTGCAATTGGAAGTTGTTCTCCACTCTCCAATAAGCAGGAAATTGTTCCCCTGCTTTGACAACACATGATGAATATTGTTTTTTGGGGTCCTTTAGATTGATTTTCTGAATGAGTTTGATCCTCAGACTCATGGGTTACTGGCCCATGAAATTGGACCAATCACATCCATAGAAATAATATAATGCACCATATCCTCTCGTTTTCCACGAGGTCTTATTATGACACCCAAGGTTCCTCATCCAATGCTAATTAGGACACTTAGCGATTTATGCAAACCCCAATTTCCTTCACTCTATCACTGGCTAGAATGACCAAAAAACCCTGTGCTATGTTGAAAGCCTAAGCCCAACATGTGTAATCCTCCTCTCGTATTAGTGTGTTACCTTAGATAATTTGCAAAGTTTCACATATCCCCAAGATCTTGGGGTTGAGATGGAACCGACAACTATTGGGAGAATTTTCATCTATTGGGTCTGTTAATCAATGGGACTATCCACCGCTCATCAATGATTATGACCTATTACACTTTCATAATAGGGAGGTGGTGGTAGATCAGTGGAAATGATAAATTTAAAATGTCCCATCTATCAGGTCAAACAGTTGACAAGGCCACTTTCCACTCATCTATAGTATTCAACCTTAGGTAATTTCCTAATTTGGCAATGACAGTAGAAAGAAAAAATGACAAAACATAGTTCTGTCATCATCAACTCATGGAAGGATTGAAAAAGGTGAATATTTTTGAAGTGTTATTGATGTCGTGATTCGAACCTTGACCATTATATCTCGCCTTGTTAAACTACAAAGAACATAGATTTACACTGCAAACTCGATTTGCATTCAATCACAGAATCATAAACAACTAGGGAAATCATAGAATTGAGGCTTCTGTGATCCATCATAGTTATCAGAAGAATTTCGGCGTAAATCACATATAGAAAGACATTTGTCGACGCGTTTCGAACCAACTAGTGTGGTTCATCGTCAAGACAAGTTGAAGAAACAGATCCGGTCCAGCAAGTTATCTAGGACCCAGAGAACCCTCTGAAGAAGATATCTAGGATGGTGGCTCTCGCCATCAAATCTAGTAACTTGGTGGGCTCTCTGGGCCACAAGCTCATTGAGAGCAATCCCATCGCTCCTAGGATCTATGGGTTGCCTAAAATTCACAAGGAAGGGGCCCCTCTGAGGCCCATAGTCAACACCATTGGTGGTCCGACCTACCGTCTAGCTAAGTTTCTTGCCCTTAAGCTTAAGCCCCTGGTTGGCCGCACTGAGTCCTTCGTGAAGGACTCTACTTCCTTCGTCATGGAGCTCAAGGACATGAAGCTTAACCCTGAGGACATTCTGGTCAGCTTTGATGTAGTCTCCCTGTATACTTGCATCCCTATAAAGGAGGCCTTGGAAGTGATCTATCGCCTTACAAATCCCGATACTGCTCATCTGGTTGAGATTTGTCTCATTTCCACCTTCTTTTGTTTCGAGGGTGAGTTCTTTGAACAGACCTGTGGTGTTGCCATGGGTTCCCCCGTCTCCCCAATTGTTGCGAATCTCTTTATGGAAGATTTCGAGGCCAAGGCTCTTGCCTCTGCTCGTCTCCTTCCCAAGCTTTGGAAAAGGTATGTAGATGACACTAATGTCATCTGGTCCCATGGCCTAGAGGAACTGGATCGTTTCTTTAATCACCTCAACGGTCAGTCCTCTGCCATTAAGTTCACCATGGAAAAAGAGGTGAATGGTTGCCTCCCTTTCTTGGATATTCTTATTTCCAGGAATGAGGACGACTCTCTCTCCCACTCAGTATTCTGTAAGAAAACGCATACTGAGCAGTATCTGCATGCCGATTCCCATCATTTCCCGACTCAGAAGATGGGTGTTCTCAACACCCTCGCTACTCGTGCCCTTAGGATTTCGGATAATGAGAGCTTGGAAAAGGAGAGATCCCATCTCCTTGATGTCTTTGTGGAGAATGGATATAGTAGGCACCTTGGTCGGAACGCTTTCCTTAAAGCCTTGAGAAATGTGTTGATTAAGAAGGAGCCTAAGGAGCGCAGACAAGGTGTTCATCTTCCCTATGTCCAAGGAACCACGGACAAGATTGCGCGAATTCTGAGGAGGTTCGATATTCCCTCAACCTTCAGGCCCCTCAGCACCATTCGTAATTCCCTCAGATCAGTAAAAGATCCTGTTAACCCGAAGGACATGAAGGGTGTTTATTTAATCCCTTGTTCTTGTAGGATGCCCTATATCGGGGAAACAGGGCACTCCATCTAGCAGAGAATTAGTGAACATGCAGCTGACCTGAGACATGGGAGAACCAGGTCTTCAGCGTTAGCGGAGCATGTGGATAAGACCAAGCATCAGGCCTGCATGGAGGAGGCCAAGGTTGTTGCTAGAGTTGCCCAGTTCCATCATTGTAAACTCAGGGAAGCTATTGAAATTGAAAGAAGGCCTAACAATCTCAACAGAGATGACGGCTGGAAGATCAGTAGATGTTGGATCCCTGCCCTTTCATCTTAGTGTTTCTTCCCCTCCCCGCCTTCCTTCTTCCTTTTTCCTCCTTGATCTTTTGTCCTCTCTTTTTTTTTTTTTTACACTCTTCCCTGCTGGTTTTCTATTTATTATAATATATTCATTTGTTATTTATTATTATTATTATTATTATATGTTATGATAATTATTTATTTTATTTATTTATTTTTTTTGAAAATTATTATTTATTGATTTATTTTTTATTATATATATTTATATATATATATATTTAATTAATTATTAATTAATTTAATAAATAAATGAGTTTTTTAGAAACTAACCATCACTTATTATTACCAATTTATCTTAGTTTCTTAAAATTAAACAAATATTATTAAAATAATAATTGTAAAAGTAATATAATATTAATTAATTTATAAAAAATTGACCTGGGCCTCAAGTCAAAAATTAGCCGTTTTTCTTGTTAGCCGTTGGAATCTCTGCTCATACTATTTAACTTGCTGGACCGGATCTGTTTCTTCAACTTGTCCTGACGATGAACCACACTAGTGGGTTAGAAACGCGTCGACAAATGTCTTTCTATATGTGATTTACGCCGAAATTCTTCTGATAACTAGGGAAATCATAGATATAACATAATCAATCCACACACAAGTTTAATTATAGTCAAGATCAATGTTACATAGTAAGGACACAACTTTGTCCTTGGTCACACCTTGACTTGATATATATTGTACCCCCCTTCCTTCAATGCCTAATGGCTCACATTTAAATAACAATGACAAAAACAAAAATATCATTTACACATAACTTGAGGAAATTATTTCCTTTTGCCACAATTCACATTCTAAAGGCTTCCAAATATTGGTTGTCATTTCGAGCTTTTGCACATAATTCGAGGAAATCATGTTCTCTTGCCATTATGGGCCTTCTATAGGCTTCCAAATATCGATTATGATTTGAGGGGGGTTATGCTCCTACACCAATGCTCCTACTTTTTATTCTAACAATTAGTATCCTCAAACATGGAATGTCTCTATGCCTTGGAAAACATGTTCTCCTTAGAAAACCAAAAACAAACCTTGGTAATACAGATGGTGATGACCTACATATGGAAACATGCCTCCTTACCCTTTTACACATCAATAATATCAATAATAAAAGTTCCCAACACAATATTATCAACAATCACAATTTCCACAGAAACAACAATCTCAACCACCTCAACCATACTCCCAATAGCCTCTACCAATGTAGCAATCATTTCCTATTTTAGCTCCACAGCCACAAGTAGCTCAATAACAACCAAGTAATCAATAACAACCATGACCTACTAAATTACTTTCATAGCCCATTCCCAATATGAATAATAATGTAGTTAAACCAATCTACAATAGTAAATCACAAACCTTTCCCATCTACTTAAGTGCTCTTGTAAGCTTGTAGGATATTCATTTGAGATTAGGAAGTATCATAAATAAAAATTATACCATAACCATGAAGAAGCTATTATGGAGTAAATTTGCAATTAATTTGATAATGATCCATATTTAATTCCAATGAAAAAACCATTTTCTTTTAGCAAGAAAAAGCACGATCACCTAATTTACCTCCCTATCCAGAAATATTGATTGTTGATGTGGAGCTATAAAAAGGGTCTCTTTCACCTCTAGTTACCTCACATTAATATGTCAATCCGGGAATGTTTTGCTATTTCAAAGAGTGTCTCAGTCTGAGGCTTAGCATTTGCCAGAGTAATGCTCGTAGTACAGTGTTTGAAAATACAAAAGTAAATGGATGCGTGTCTACAACTTAACTACTTCAAAAGGCTAAATCGCACATTCAAATATTAAGCAATGTATCAATCAAGGGTTCGGTAGCAATAACCCATCCCTTTAGAAACTGATGGAAAAGAAATTAGAGAACAGATCAGGGGTTTGGGAGCCGGACAGCAGATCCCAATGCTCACTACACCCTGAAATCGTCCTTCACACCAAAATAACAAATAACAAGAAATGTAACGGCCGATAAATCGAACAACAATGAAATGGAACAACAACCTCGAAATAGAACGACAATTCTGAAATGGAACAACAATTCAGAAATGGAACAGCAATGCAGAAATGGAACAACAATTCAGAAATGGAACAGCAATGCAGAAATGGAACATCAATTCAGGAATAGAGGAGTAACTAAGTCTAACAAGCTGTAAATCTATTAAATCTGCATTAGTCATAACCAAACATCAATCCTTCATTCTTAAAGATGTACACACAAATGGAACAACACTGCTTATGGATACATGATGGAACAGCACTGAAAACCATATAAACACAACATGCTCAAATAGTAATCTGATTCAGTTGTCACTCTAATTATAAAGCATACGATTGCATCTCAAGATGGAACAGTAATATTCGAGAATCCAATAATCACATGGAACAGAGCTTCCAAGAGGAATTCTGTAACGTTAAGGCATAATCGCATAACACAAAATCTCTGTAATGGAACAACAATATCTTGTAGAAACTAACCGTATTATATCAACACCTAAAGGAATAGTAATATGATGCAATGTCAATACAACACTTTTGTTTTCAGAAACATTAATGGATTAAACACAACAGAGCATGTGACATAAACTTTTATAAAAAACATCAGATTACTAGATCACGTTGATAAGCAAACCACACAGAAACCACGCATAATGGTACAAGAGCAAGTGTCCTCCAGGGCCAGGCCCTTAGCCTCCAGGGGTACACTGCTTGAGGTTATTCTAGGCTCAAAGATAAAAGAGTAACCAAGTCTGTATTAATGCATTAAGTAAAATTACAGTAGAGCAAGTATTAACAAGACATAATGATCATAGTTTTGATCTTTTAAAAGAAATTACATAAGAGCATAACCACCACTTTAGCTAACAATGCTGCCCCTTATATAAGGGTGATGACGGAGATATCTATATGCAGAAATAGATCAAACAACGATCCCTCAGGATCAAGGATCCTGAGGGATTCGTAGAACCGTTAATCCTGAGTCACTTCTTCTCTTTTATGCACCGAGCTAATATCTCCGCTTCCTTTCCTGGGCTGGTCCGTTTTGATCTGGTTTGCATGTGGTCTCCCGTCGAAGGGACAACAGTTAACCCATCTTTGTCTTTTCCTTTAGAACGATCACTTTTTGTTTTTCCTCTCTCCTGTACATGGAAACGACAATTGTCAGCGTTCTATATTAATCTCACATGTTTTGTTATAATTCTTTATCATTTCCTAAGTTTATGATGCAAAAGGCTTATAAGTCCTAATGAAAAGATACTGAAATAACCATCAAAACATACCTTCTTTGATACTCCACAGTGGATAAACCAATTGATCATTCATGATTTTTTGGTTGAGTTGAAATATATTTATATTAAAATTCCCTTACTCCAATTTATTAAAGATATTCCAATATTTATAAGCCAATTTAGGGGGTTATGTTTGAAAAATACCGAAAGAAAGAAGAAAGACCCACCAACAATTTGGGTCAATGGTTAATTATCAAAACTCATGTCAAGTTTTAATAGAAAGATATGTTTATCTAAGTAATCCTATTATCACGACTTACATCAATAATATTCCAATTTTAAATACCATGATTGACTCAAGGGATAAAATCAATGTAATGGCCACTCAAACCATGACATAATCAAAATTTCTTAATCTTCAACCCATACTAGTAGTATTAGAATTAGTAGATAAATAAAAAAATAAAACATGAAGGTGTGTCATAAGTTATAATAGTTTCATTAGATTCTTGGGAATACCCTATTGATTTCATATTTCTCCAACATAATCTATCATGGGTGGGAATCCCTTAATTGGGAAGGCCATGGTTCACCACCACTAATGCACTTATTAGTTGTAAATTTGGACAAATAATTATTTCATATGTTGACTTGATTAAATAAATTACTTTGTATTCTCTCACCAAATATTTAATTGAAATGTAAACTCCATTGGATAATAAATATAGTGATATGATATTTTACCAACACTATTACCAATGGATCTAGTTATGAACTTTATAATAATATTAAAGAAAATTTGATCAATAATTTTATTACTAAGTCAAATATTATTTAATAAGGGGCATTCCTCTTCATTTGATCATAATTTTAGTTATCATTTTTAAGAGAATTGTATTGTGAACACTTGTTGTAACCATTTTCAGATTCTATTCATTTTCTAGATGCAATATGTGACTCTTGTTGTATTGTTATTGAAACTAGTACCATAAAAATATCAATATTAATTTGAGATTTGATGTATTCCATAAAATTCATTTAATTAAAGTACCATAGAAATATTCTAATGTTTTTGCGTGACATTATATAGAGTATGCAAGGCATTCATCCTGGTACATGCACACATCATATTTATATCCAAAAGAATACTAAGCTAATTAAATAACCCAAAAAATCCATAAGTCCTATTTTAGAAGGCATTTTCAAAAATGTGTTGGAAAAAGTTACTCACAATGAACTTTATTTATCCTATTTTGGACAATAATTGGGTTTCACCTTTAATTATTGTTCCAAAGAAAAATGGTAAGTGGCATATTCGTTTAAACTACTATGAGTTACATAAAGAGACTTGGAAATATTATTTTCCTCTTCCTTTAATAGAATAAAGTTTGGTACAATAAAAGGAATAAAATAAACTTTTTTTCTTGATATATTTAGTGATTACAATCAAATTCAAATTTCTCTTAAAAATTAAGAAAGAATAACATTCCCATGTCAATGAAGGACATAAACTTACAAGGTATTACCTTTTGGATTATGTAACGTTCCTACAACATTTTAATTAGAAATGATAGCTATTTTTTTTTGGTTTAATCCATGATTTTCTAGAAAAATATATGGATGATTTTCCTATTTATGGATTTTTTTTTGAATAAGCATTAAAAAAAACCATGAAAATCTATTAAATAGATACAAAAAAACAAATATTTTTTTAAGTGATGAAAAATGTCATAAGTCACTGAACGAAGCTATTGTTCTTGGCCATCACATTTCTCCTATAGGAATCAAGGTGGACTCTTGCCAGATTGAGGATATTTTGAAGCTTCCAATTCCAAATATCTAGAATGAAGGGCATTTTTTTAAGGTATGTGGGATTTTATAGGTGTTTTATCAACAATTTTGCAAAAAATAACTTTTCCATTATTTAAGTTTTTTTTGGTAAATTTAAATTTTTGTATTTCATGCAAATGAGAGTTACAATTTAGAATTGGAAAAGTCTTCCATTAGGTAGTCTTGACCAAAGAAAAAAATATAAACTTTTCAAAAGTATCCTTGTCCAAAATCTAACCTTGTTCACTAAATCTAGAAAACCAAAAAAAGCAGTTGGACCGCAAGGGTCTTTAGAAAACAAAGACTTACAAAATAAGACATGAAACTTAATAGAATTTAACAAAAATTCTCCAAGAGGTGGGATGATCAGGGATCAGTATTTTAGATAAAAAAATGAAAGTGCTCAGAATTTCTTCAGAGCTGAATGAACATATAGAGTTTGTCATCAAGATTCCAACATCGTGTACGGTTCAAAAAACTGACATCGTATGCAAAAGTTAGAGCTTCTAAAAGTTTGGTTTTTAAAAAAAAAGGTCAAAGTCAAAGTTTGACTAGCGTTAACTGGATGCCCAATCAACATGCATAGAATATTCTCTAGTTTCTGCTAGTGACACTGTGACAAGTGTCATCTTCAGATTCTCCAGCGTGGTTGTGTGCAAGGAAAACTGCCTAATTGACCTCTAAAGTGGAATTTGTTTTTTTTTTATTTAATTAAATATTATTATATATATTTTTATATTATAATATAAAAATCAAATTTATATATTATATATTTTAATATATTAATTAAATATTAATTTCAAACTTTACATGTATTTAAACTATTCCAAAGTCTGCATTGTATAAATGTTATATAATATTCGAATGGCTAATTAACCAAAGTTTTGGGATTGTATATTTATATGCTATGAAAAAAATGTGATTTGCTGGAGGGCGGGTTTGAACCCGTGACCTCCCCTCATAACTCCCATGCTTTACTATTCAACCACCAACACACATGTTGAAGACTAGTGCCACGACCCAATATTTAAAGTTCATGCAGAAATGACGACGAAGAGGAGGAAGCCAGCCCCATGGGGCCAACCCCCTCTCCATATGACCAACAAATGAAAACCATGGGCTAGTGCCAACCGTTAAGCGCGATTAGCATCATTAACCCAGTTTAGCCTTAATTAACCCGAGTTTAATATGGCAATGGTTTTGGAGGCCTGCTAAATTAAGCAGAAACTGCCAGTTTTGGTGGACTTAACTTGAGTCTCTCCAAACTTAGTGGAGGTTTTCTAGGAAAAACTGTTTGAGCCATAACGTACCCAATTCTCAGCCAAATTTCGAAAATGAATAGTCATTCTTGGCTAATTGGCATGCTAGGAACTCATTGGAGTAGGTTGGAGGTAGAAGAGGTCATATACATGTGTTTTTGGTCACTTGAAGATTTTTGAAGCTTAGCACCACCAGGTGTTGGAGGCCATTCTTAGAGCAGTTGGTAACCAAATTAAGTAAACAAATAGTAATTTATGATAGATCTGAATGTTTTAAACTGATTTGAATAGGTTCCAAGAGTTAAATGCATGTAACAACAATTTGAGCACTATTGAAGCTAATACAAAGGCCCACACTATGAAGCTGGACCAAGGAGATGTAGCCCAGAAGGGGAGAACTCCTTCAACACAAATTTGTGTATTGAGCTCTGTTATTTGTGCTTGATATGTTTTTATATGTTGTTGTTCGGCCATTTAAATCCATGCTTTTAAGTTCATGCAAAACACTAAATTTCACCAAGTTAGATGACTTGACAATCACATGCTCATGGATAAACTCTTTATGGATAAGAAAACCAAAGATTTTTTTTTTTTTTTTTTATCTAGAAATGATACTAGCACAACATTAACTAGCAGTCAATTTTAGATCAAGTTGGTATTAGAACACAAAGGTTTCTTGCTTGATTTCCTTGAAGGGTTTAATAGTTGCAATTATTGTTATGATTACAAGGTTGAAGTTACAAAGAGGAGAAGGGAAGCTACAGATAGCTAGTACTGAGATTAGGACAAGAGGGAAGAAGGCTGAGAAAGAATCATCCTCACCCAAAGGACCACTCAAGGTAGCACCTGAACCACCTCAAGTTCCATCTCCATCAGTTGAGATAAAAGAGGCACAGATTGCACAAGAGGCTGAAGTGATTGAAGAGGTACAATTAGTACAAATTTCTGAGCCTGAATCCATAGCCATTATGTCTGGAGAAAGAGAGCCTGAAGGTCCCTCTTCAAAAGAGGAAGAATTCAAGAAAGCTTTCTACACTTTGACTGAGATGGTTAATGCCCTCTATGAAGAGAGAAACACTAGAATGGTTGGAGAGAGTTCTAAACCTCCACATGGAGAAGGAAGCTCAGAGGACGAAAAAGATGAGAAGAAGGATTCCAAAGGTAATGGTGGAAAGCCACCTCCATCTCCACCATCCTAATCATCTTCACCATCTCACATAACATCATCTTTCACTACCACCACTACCCATACTCATTCAAAAACCCCAAAAGGAAAAACTCCATTACTGAAATTGGACATAAAATTTGAACTTCCCATGTATAATGGAGAAGTGAATGCAAAAAAGTTGGAAAATTGGATTCGACAGTTGGAGGTATACTGTAGAATTTTGAACCTTCAAGAAGATGACATAAAGATCCAGTTGACTTCACTGAGGCTAGAAGGAGCTGCACTATTTTGGTGGGAAGCAAAGACTAAAGAGGAAATGAGAATCCATGGTAAGATATCCATTTCTTGGGTTGAATTCGTTTCTGCAATTAAAAGACAATTTTAGCCTTTAGCGTATATGCAAAAATCCATCATGAGTTGGAAAAACTTTAGGCAACTAAAAGGCCAAACTATCCAAGACTACACTCAAGAGTTTAGGAAGAGGGCTTTATTGTTGGGAGTAAGCTTGAATTTACAAGACACACTCTTGAAATATATTGGAGGTTTACATTCCTATTTGTAGCATACTATCCTTATGTTTAACCTCAGCAACTTTGATGAAGTATGTGTGCAAGCAATGCATCTTGAGGCAAGGGGGAAACAAAACATAGAGGAGAAAGGTGAAAGCGAGGGTAAGGGAAAAGAGAAGGGAGGAAAATGGAAGGGAAAGAAGAATGAAAGTATCAAAAAAGAGAAGGAAAAACTCACATGCAAAAACTATTCAAATACTGGCCATGATGAAGACCATTGTTGGAAACTTCATCCAGAATTAAAACCAGATAGATTGAAAGCCAAAGAGAAGGGAAAAACTATTGCTATAGCTAAAAAATACTTAGGGTCAGATTTAGGAGATGAGACAAAAATTACATCTATGGGTTTGAAAGCTCAACATGTTGAAAGTACTAGTTCCTCAAATAGCCACAACCACACTCCAAATGAAGACAAAAGGGAAGAGTTGTTCACTATCATAGTAATCTCAAACCATACCAAGATTGATGCACTCCTTGATAGTGGATCAAACCTGATTTCAGAAGACTTAGTTAAAGAGCTTAAACTTGAAACCATACCACATAATAAACCATACCCTTCGGGTTGGATAGTTAAGGATGCCAATTTATAGGTTTCAAGGAAATGCATTTTTAGATTTGCTATTTCTGCAAACTTTGTTGATGAAGTTGAGTTAGACGTGGTTCCACTTGACATTTCTGGAATTATCTTGGGAAGTCCATATTTGTATGATGGGAAAGCAGTGTTTCATCGCTATGAGCACAAATATCATTTTCTTAAAGGGGTGAAGTATATTGTGAGAGCTCATCGCAAGAAATTGAACATTTCTTTAGTTAATGCAGGGCAAATGAAGAGGCTTGTGAATGCAAGTCAGAACTTGACATTGTTGATGATTAAAAAAAGAGATGTTTTGAATCATACTTTTCATAAAGATGCTTATTTTTGTAATGAGTTGTTTCAGAATGATAACAGGCTATCTTTGAAAGAAGGTGAAAAGCATTTGCAGCAACCAACATTGGTGTTGAGTGGTGTTGAAACAAGGTGTTGGTGCAAGAAATTGCAAAGGTCAAAGAGAAGAGGACAAAGAAACTTGGCAAAGTAGGCATGGGTTTCACAAATGTTCATTGTTGGTTTCCAAAAGGCAGATTACAATGGCGAAGAAGCTTGGGCAAGAGTTGACTCAAGTACAAGGCAAAAGCAGCTAAAAATCGCCATAGAGACAAGGTGCAAGGTGAGAAAGATTACAAGTTTCCTTTGATTGTTGACCGAGGTAGGAACAAGATGTTTTCTACAAAATTAGATTGATGTTCTGCACATTCAGAAATATTGCAGCATGACGGTGTCAAAGACAACAATAGATTGTCGTTGAAATCAAGGAAATTTTTGACTTTTTATGAAAAGCTCCAAATGATGAAATTAAGAAAATTTCAATGGATAAAGACTGGAAAGATGAGGGAACAATCCCCTCATCAACATAATTAGTGATCAAGAATAATCAATGAATTAAAAAACTTGAAATAATAATAACGTCCTTTATATCCATTATAATTATTTAATGTAGCAACCTAATTTTAGTATATTTTTTGAATAAATAAACTTTTTTTCTTATTCCCATAGATATAACATTATATTAATATTATTAAAAAGATTATTAATTAGTTTGCCCTAATAAACCTTAGGTTGTTAGTTTTATTAATTTAATTATTAAATGATTTTCTCTGAATTAGTGGTTATTTATGTATTTATTTGAACCTAATTTTCTCATTTCCTTTATTTATTAATATTATTATTACTATGAAATAAATAAAATATTCATAATAATAGTATTAAATGATAGTAATATCAAAACAATAATATTAAAATTTTACTGAGGTCATTATTCTAAGGAGGTATTTCACTTTTAAATTTAGATGGACCTGATTTTAAGTATTTCAATGAATATATATATATATATTATAAATAATATATATATATATATATTATATAATATATATATATATATAATAAGAATAATAATAATATTATTAAAATTCTTAGGTAATATAGGAATAATTAAGGAAATAAATAAATTAATTAAAATTTGGCCTAGGTCCTGGAGTCGTTTATAGCCGTTGGAGTCTCTCCTCGGTCTATTTAAGCAGGTGTTGCTGGATCTGTTTCTTCAACTTGTCCTGACGATGAACCACACTAGTTGGTTCGAAACGCGTCGACAAAAGTCTTTCTAGATGTGATTTTCGCCGAAGCTCTTCTTATAAAAAAGATCTTTTGGGGTCCAAAAGGCTTCTAGTGGGGAGGAATGATTAGGGATCAATATTTTAGCTAAAAACAGAAAGTGCTCAGAATTGCTTCAGATCTAAATTACTGGATAGAGTTCGTCACCAGGATTCCAACACCATGAATGGTTCAAAAAACCGACATCGTATGCAAATGTTAGAGCTTCTGAAATTTGGTAAAAAAGGTCAAAGTCAAAGTTTGACTAGGGTTGACTGGATGCCCAGTTAGCATGTAAAGAATATTCCCCAATTTTAGCTAGTGACACTGTGACAAGTGTCATCTTCAGATTCATCAATGTGGTTTTGTGCCAGGGAAATTGCCTAATTGACCTCTAAGCTGGAATTTGATTTTTTTTATTTAATTAATATTATATATATATTTATATATAATTTTTATGTTATATTATATAATTTTTAAATTTATATATTAAATATAATATATTATATATTTTACTATATTAATTAAATATTAATTTTAAACTTCACATGTATTTAAACTATTCGAAAGTCTTCATTGTATAAATGTTATATAATATTCAAATGGCCGATTAACCAAAGTTTCAGGATTGCATATTTATATGTTATAAAAAACAAAATGTGATTTGGGAGAGGGCGGGTTTGAAAACGTGATCTACCCATCATAACTCCCATGCTTTACCATTCAACCACTAGCACACATGTTGAAGACTATTGCCACAACTTAATATTTTAAGTGCATACAGAATTGACGATGGAGAGGAGGGAGCCAGCCCCATGGGGCCAACCCCCTCTCCATATAACCACCAAATGAAAACCATGGGCCAGCGCCAACCATTAAGCGTGACTAGCGCTATTAACCCCGTTTAGCCTTAAGTAACCTGAGTTTAATATGGCGGAATTTTTGGAGGCCCACCAAATTAGGTGGAAACTGCTAGTTTTGGCGGACTTAACTAGAGTCTCTCCAGATTTAGTGGAGGTTTTCTACGAAAAACTGTTTGAGCCATAACTTACTTAGTTCTCAGCCAAATTTTGAAACTTAATAGTCATTTTTGGTTAATTGGCATACTAGGAACTAATTGGAGTAGGTTTCAGAGGCATAAGAGGTCATCTACAGGTGTTTTTGGTCACTTGAATATTTTTGAAGCCTAGGGCCACTAGGTGTTGGAGGCCATTTCCAAAGCAGTTGGTAACCAATTTGAGTAAACAAATAGTCATTTTTTTTATAGATTTGAATGTTTTAAACTCATTAGAATAGGTTCCAAGAGAAATGGATGCATGTAACAACAATTTGAGCACTATTGAAGCTAATACAAAGGCCCACACTATGAAGCTAGACCAAGGAGATGTAGCCCAGGAGGGGTGAACTCCTTCAACAAAAAATTGTGTATTGAGCTCTATTATTGTGCTTGTTGTGTTTTCAGTTGTTAAACCATTTAAATTCATTCTTTTAAGTTCATGCAAAACACTAAATTTCACTAAGTTAGATGAATTAACAATCACATGCTTATGGATAAACTCTTTATGGATAAGCAAACCAAAGCAAAGAAAATTTTATATCTAGAAATGATACTAGCACATCATTATCTAGAAATCAATTTAAAATCATGGGATGATCTAGATTGGATCATTATATTATTTTTCATCCATATTTATTCTTTTAGAGTGGAAAAAGTGAAGAAATCAATAAACAAGACAATTTTTATTGACATTCTCTATTTGGAAAATTTTGAGTCAAAAATTAATGGAGCAGATTTTGAGGAATTAAATGAATAATTTGTATGGACTTGGCATTATTATGGACCTAGATTACATATTATACATGTCGATACCTTTCCAAGGGTGTAAGAATCGCCTCAACCAAAGCTTGTATGAGAAAGTTATGCCTCCCGTAAGTTGACCTGTTAAAATTGACCACCATAATTTGAGAGGATTCCACGTCAGCACCCATTATTAATGGAAAAGGGCTATCCATGTGATCATGATGGAGAATACTATAGAATAGTTAATAATGTAACTCTATTTAAGGTTTGCATGATTCAAACCTAACCATAATTAGGCTATCGAGTTGTGTCATAACCGAACCACTAGGAGGAAAAGGGGCTTCATTCTTTTTGAGTGCATTTGTTCCATAGATGAGTAGAGTAGTCAAGGAGATAGGGAGAGAGCACACACAAGTGATTTTTTCACCATAGTAGCACACAAGCCACATGCCTTCTCTGTATTAGATCAATTTTCTATTTAAAAGAAGGGAACACAGTGGCCTCACCTTCAAGTTGGGTTTTCTCTAAAAAGGGTTTCCAAGGTTATATTTCGTGTCAATTTTGGTTTGTGAGCTCTTATTTAATTTTTCTCTATTTTATACATAATTATAATTTTCATACATACACAATAAGTAGTAATTTACATATCCAAAAATCTAAAGAGAAATAAGCCCTCATATTGTAGATTTCGTATTTTTAACTATAATTTTGTCATATCTATTATGAAAAATTATCCAATGTAATTTCCACATCAAATCAGATTGGTATCTGATTTGAAAATGGGGCACTTAGGCTTCTTGTCTAACTTGCAAGAACCTCTCCCACTTCCAAAGCTTAAAATATTCCCAAGTCTTATTGATTAACCAATGCGGAATTGATAATATGCTTGAAAATATAGGTGTATGTTGATGTTTATTTTAAAATTGTTTATGTGCTATAAATCGATTTCTTAAAATGATATATAAAACATATGACAATGAAATAATGCAACAAATAACAAACACATGGGCAACAATTTTAAATTGGAGTTCACCCAAAACTCTTGGGCTACGTCTCCATGAGCTCTAGTCAACTCAACTAGGCTCTCTGGGATTATGACAAAGTCCTTTTACAAGCTCGTGGCTCAACTCCACTGTTTTACATGGAAACAATGGGTTTAGACACCATCTTATCCCTAGCCCTGAAGCTCTCGGCTCTTCTGGCTCTCGGATCTCGCTCTTGCTCTTGGCTCTAGTGTTGGCTTTTGGCTCTGGCTTTTGGCTCTGTCTCTTGGCTCTGGCTTTGGCTCTTCAACTCTAGCTTTGGCTTTCTTCCTCCTTTAAGCTCTCTGAGATTTCACTTGACCTCCAAGTGACTCCAAAAGCTTCACTGCGCATTCGTTTTTGCTCCCTCAGCCTCTTTTCGCTTAAGTCTACTCCCAATTGAGCTCTCTCTGCTCTCTTTCACCTTAGCTTCCTGCTTTGGCTTCGCTTGCCTTCCTCCTCTGCTCTCAATTGTGCTCTCTCTCTCTCTCTCTCTTTGGAGGCATCTTCCCATATTTTTGGCTTCCCTGGCCGTTTCTCTATGATTCATTGTCCCTTTGCAGCTCTATTGTTTCACAATGCATAATTGCCTGTAAAAACTCCTGTTGTAGTGTGGCATGATGATCAGGGGCCGTTACAAAAGGAATCAGGGCCATTTCATAAGCAAAAAGCCGAAAATGGAGAAAATCCCATACACAGATATTTTTCTGAAAATACACTATCGGGCATGTATTTTGGATGTGAAAGTCCATCAAATCACCCCTAAAAACCTTATCAGGTCCGACCTTTTATCGCTTATCGCATCACATATGTGTTTTCAGTAAAATCCCAAATACATAGGAAATACATGAAAAATAGAATTCGCGGACTTGAAATTTTATACAATTAGGCTTTGAAAACTTATCGTGTCCAGCCTTTCTATCATCATCACTCATCGCATCAGCCCTGTTTATTGGGGACAACCAATCTCTCGATCTACCGATTTCGATGATCGCAATGTCGCTCGACCTGAGGTCCCACCTTAAGTCCCATGCTATCACTGAAGTCGATCTACTGATTTTTACGATTACAATCTCGCTCAGCCCGAGGTCCCACCTTAAGTCCCATGCCATCACCGATATCAGTGATAAGATATCGCATAGGCCCGGGGGGTCCTTACCTTATGTTATATGCACAGGCCTGCCTTCGACCCGATATGTCAAGGATCGGAAATCGAGGGTGGCTTTGCCCTCCGCTTAAGTCCGCCTTTGGCCCTCCTCTGATGCAATTTCCCTTTATAAGGGTTCTTTGCCCATTTTCGAGGATTTTTCTTCTTTTTCTAAAGAACATAGGGCATCTTCTTTCTACGATAACTTCTGCATCCTAAGTCCATTTTTACCCATTCAAGTTGCAGCAGATTCAAAAGGAAAGGATCTCTGCAATGTGGCTATTTCCAGGAACTTCCTTGGACTTTCATTTTCCTTAGTGAGGAACACTTAGACTTAGGAGTCTATCCAAAATCCATTTTGGATCACTCCTTCCCACTAAAGGAACTTTTGGTCTCCAAAAGACTAATATATTGATCTAAAAAGTACCTGAGAGTAACATCACCCTCTTCTTTCAGCCTCCATACACTTGCTTTACATAGTGCCTCTAAACCAAAGCCTTTGTCCACTTTCCTTCCTGGATATTCTAGTCCTCCTGGGAAGAGCTGCCTTCTTCTTTGCCTTCCTACAGAACTCCTGCTTAGATGGTCACAGAAGGTAGTTTGAACTTCTCTACCTTGATTATTGATCCAAGGTGGCTTAAACAAATGTGAAGTACACCTGCTCCATAAAACTTTCATTTGTACTTGTTTGACAAGCTATCAACAACAATTGTTAACAACAACAGGAATACAGACAACAACTAGATGGACTAAACTCCTGCTTCAACAAAAGAAATAGATTTCACATCTTATGAACACCTCTATGTCTTATGTCTCCATACAAATGATGGACTAGACAACAAGCCCACAAAACATGCCTTTAAAACAAATGACCCTTCAAGTCAAGCATGTAGAAAAGGACCATTAGGACTCTTTTTCAAAAGATGAAACACTGCATCATTATCTCCATCTTAGAGATCAAGTTAACTTCTCCCAAGTCAACATTGCATCATATGCATGTCAAAGCAACCCTACAAGTTAATTACACATACATGTTCAAAACAAGGAAAACATCAACATCCCTGTGTCCATGCACATCATGCTCATGCATGCATTTCATCCTTCAACTTCCACTTAAGTACACTATATTTTTGAAGCTGAAATGAAATATAATGTTGTGGCAATAAAGTGAGTCTTCTACTCAACTTTCCCATTCACCTTCTTGGTAAGAACCTACAACTTGCGTCTCATTGCTAAAGAAATGCAAATAGTAGACATGCAACCTTAATTGGATAAGAACTCTAGCCATTTCTCACCAATCCCTTTCAAAGGTACTACCTTTGTTTGCACATCAGCATCAACATGTGAATCATCCTAAGACACATCATCCATGGAATCTTCCTTTCCATTTCTGCCATCTTCCCTTTCCACTTTCTTCAACGTTTGTGGAAGCATTGTTGGATTCAGAGTCCAACACTTTTCAGCAAGATGCCCTTGCTTATGGCAGTAAGTGCAACACATGTGCATCCTCTTGACAGCATGATTTGCCTTGTCCAATGGACCTTTGGCTGCTTGCTTATTTCCCTTCAAAAGTTTCCTGTATGTGGCCATTCTCTTCCAACATATAGAAACATGATGGTTATCCAAACCACAAAAGGAACATGCAATTATTTTTCCATATCTATGTGGAAATTTATCATGCTTTGCAAAATAAAAAGGAATGTGATTAGAACTAGATTTATACCTACCTCTTTCACCTTTATTGCCTTTATGAAGAGGTGAAGCAAATGAGGAAGTGGCTCCCTCTGGAACACTATCAATCTCTTCAAAGTTGTCAGAGTTTCCACAACTCTTTGGTTCAAGTGTGTGCTTCTGAACACCGGCATCCTGTAAATGATGTTTCAAGCTATTGCATTCCTCCTGAATACAATATTCACACTCTGCAATGCAACTCCTTCTTGGAGTTGTTTCAATGGCCTTCATGGCAGCTTTGGAACTCTCTCCATAAGACTATCCATAGCCAAGACCCAAATACTTAGGCCTTTCCTCAACCATTATTGGTTCTACAATACCTTGTGCATGTTTTCCCAAGCCTTTTCCTTCATAGCCCATCTTGGACATTAGCTTGGAACCTATGCCTCTAGTATTTTTTTCAAAAGAACCAATATAAGCATTCTTAGAAGAATTTTAAGACAAATAGGAACTATTTACCTCTTCTTCAAGCTGATACTTGACCAAGTATTCTTTGGCAACAAAGAGATGGGACTCCAACTCATGCATCCTCTTTAGGTTTATATTTGCAATATGAATTTTCCTCTTTATTCCCTACAATTTGTCAAAAAGCATCTACTTCTCTTCCCGCACAGAATTAAACTGCTCTTTAAGTATGCTGCTCTTCCATCCATCCTCATACATTTCTCTCACCTTGTCCATCATGATGAACAAGTTTTTCTTCATGTCTCTATCAAAGAATATTGTGATGAAGGAGGAAGTTGAGGATACACTTGTAGAATTTTTCATTATGCAAATAAACAAAAGAACTTCAAACAAGTTTAATAAAGAGCTTATTTAGCAACCTTTTGCAGAAAACCTCTTGTGCTTCAAGCATTTCCTTGAGGTCCTTTGGGATAGAAGAATGCCTTCAACCCTTCTTCCTTCTTGTCATTCCTTGACTAAGCTATCAATAGCTTTCCCTTCACCTCTACAAACTCAAAAAATAGTCAGTCTACAACAAGCATACAGTCAATCAGACAATCAGTCCTTGACTGCCATAACACCTTTTAGATAAGCAATCTTTTACCTGTTAATCAAGCATTCTGATATAGCCTTCTTTGAAGGTGGGTTAAAAATGGGGCACTTAGGCTTCTTGTCTAACTTGCAAGAACCTCTCCCACTTCCAAAGTTGAAAATATTCCCAAGTCTTATTGATTAACCAATGTAGAATTGATAATATGCTTGAAAATATAGGTGTATGATGATGTTTATTTTAAAATTGTTTATGTGCCGTAAATTGATTCCTTAAAATAATATATAAAACATATGACAACAAAACAATGCAGCAAATAACAAACACATGGACATCAATCTTAATTTGGAGTTCACCCAAAACTCTTGGGCTATGTCTCCATGAGCTCTTGTTACACTGAAATTTGTCACCATGACTATCTACAGTTAATATGGCTCCATCAATAGTCATATTATCCTCCTTGTCAAGCCTAATACCTCTGCTCTCCATGAAAAACTTCAAAAAAGAGAGAAAGTCATTGAAAAT
The DNA here is from genome assembly GCA_000404065.3 of Pinus taeda. Classification (NCBI taxonomy): domain Eukaryota; kingdom Viridiplantae; phylum Streptophyta; class Pinopsida; order Pinales; family Pinaceae; genus Pinus; species Pinus taeda. The sequence goes on along the minus strand of APFE030127879.1, from coordinate 139,350 downwards.
CATGTTTATCTGTGGGTACGCAGGTTCTCTCTACCTTGCCTGCGTGTACGCATCCCAAACTCATTGTACCTGCGTACTTGTACGCTCTATAAGTCAAAGGATGGGTGCATACCCCTGTAAAGGTCAAAAGACGCGAGTTTCATCTTAAAAAAGTTACTTGTGG